>JAHLSL010000062.1:2552764-2652974 GCA_025920805.1 Petroica traversi | reverse complement strand
AAAGGAAAGGAAAGGAAAGGAAAGGAAAGGAAAGGAAAGGAAAGGAAGCCTCTGAACTTTCGAAATATGTCATCAGGAAAAACCTGGCTCCTCTGTTTCACAAAGATTTTTCTTAAGGTTTCTAGGTTGTTTGGGGTTTTTTTTTTCTAACCTGGCGGCTTGCATTAAGTACCTATTTGAAGAGCTACAGAAAATCGTGTGTTTTTTTGAGGTCTGTGTAAAGACTTCCTTGAAATATTATTTCAGGTTTATTACAGATTGTTATTCCGCTCTGGATTTTTCTTCTTTTCTTTTTTTTTTTTTTTCCTTTTTTGTTTTTAATTTTCACTTCATTTCTCCCCCACCCCCTTCCTCTGTTCCTGATTTCTATCCTGCTTATTTATTTGTTTATTCACGTTACTTCCAAAATGCTGTAGATCATTGCATCAGATTAGAGGCATCACAAGCAGTAGTACATTTACCAGCTTCCAGCCTCTGTTTAGGGGGCCCTAGTAACAGAACAGAAGAGGGGCACACCAGATTGAGTAGGAACTGGTATGATGAGAAAAAAACAGTGGCAAAAAAAAGAGAACAAAGAAAAGCTGGAAAATGTACAGGCTGTCACTCTGGGCCAGAACCAATGTTCCTCAGTTTTCTGCTTCTGAGTAGTTTGCTGCACCCTTTGCTACACTCCAATTCAAGTTTCATTTTATTTCCTTTGCCTTAAATCCTGAAGGACCATAGAGGTAGGAAATTCCATGCGCTGCCATGTGTCCTCATTCTTAACACATAGAGTGCTCACTCAAAAGATGAGTAGAAATGGAGTTGGAAGATTCCTTTCCTCATTCTTCCTCTTTCTGAATTTTCTGCTAAGTTATTTCCAAGTTCCTGATCCATCCTTCCTCCTTCTGTTTCCTTCTGTCACAGTCATGCTGCTGTCTGTGCTTCCTGTTACGCTTGCTCTGCCTTCCCATCCATTTTTTCCTCCACACCTTTTCATTGTTCCAATTGTCTCCAGCCAGACAAGGGAAAGAATCAGGGATGAGGAAGAAATGTAGGAGCATTCTGTAGCCAAGTTCCACTTCTTTTTACCAAGGCTGCTGAATTCTGCAGAAGAAGCACTGACGGCCCCCACCACCACCAGGGAGGTCTGGCACTAGGCAGGGGCATGTTTCCTTGTAATGAAAAAATATTAGGGGTTTTTTGCCAGTCTTTATTCCATTCTAAAACATAGTGTATTCTGATATGGTGGGAACAAAGCATATTTTTAAGGCATTTTATTTTCCCTGTAAGAGACAAAAGAGATGTACGAATTTAGTATGTGTATTGTATTAGGGAAAGTCACGCCTTTGATATTTCTGTTATAATGATAATTTTGTCTACCTAATCAGTTTTATCTGTCTACCCCATCTAATCTCATCAAGTTTTGCATTTATCCCATGCTTATCATCAAAATAGAGCAAGTGGTTATAAAATCCATCAAGGAGTTTAATCACTGATTTTTTCCCTTTATATTCCCAAGTAAACATGTATGAAAAGAGAGCCTGGAAGATGGGTAGAAGACTATGAAAGTAGTGTCAACTTGAGGAATGCTAGGTTTCATTTATCCCTTAAAGTTGTATTTTTATCCCCCAAGGAAAATGCTTTCTAAAATTGTCATACCAGCCCATGAGAAACCTCTTTCTCAAAACTGTATGTACTTTACTCTTTTAGCTGACAATTCAGTAACTCCTGCAAAAAAATTGATGGCCCCAGACTTGAATATATGGGACAAATGGGTGTCTGGACAGAGATCTATTTATACCCCAAAAGCCCATTTTTCCTGTGCTACTATTTCCCCATGGAAGTTTCCTTTCAGTACCATTTATTTGTTTTATTTTAAGTTTTCTCTGATCACCATTAACACTCTGATCTAGATCCCCAGTTAGCCGTCAGCTATTGGCTGCTCCCCAGTATAGCAACACTCAAAGGTAAGTCAAACCATGGAGTTTGCACTAGATCTGTGATATGAAAATACTGTTTGATTTTTGTTTAGCACCTTCATTAACTTTTCCTGTTTCTGCTCCTTTAAAGCGAGGATCTTGGCAAGTTCCCAAAGTCTTTTCCTTTTCCATTGTGTGCAAACCTGAAATTAAAAATGACAAGCCAGGCACAAAGTTAATGCTTGCTGCAGCCCTGAGCAAAGAGATGGGGAAAAAAAATTCATTGCCCATGCATGAAGGAGAGGCAGAGCCAGGTGTTTCTATCGTACATTCAAACACCCTCAAACATCAGTAGGGAGACTCGGTATTGAAAAAGAGCAAGCCTCCCGGCTGCCTTGGGGCTCTAAATTTCCAGCACAGATGGGTGCCTGAGGATCTCGTGTACAAAATAGAACCTGCCACTTGTGCATGCAGAGACTTTCTGGTTATCAACCCATCAAGGACTGGTTATCAACCCATCAAGTTCTTCACTGGCCAGGCCATTGGTCCTGTAGTGTCTGCAAAGCCTAATTTATGAGGGTGCAAGAAACCATCCTAAAGGTATATGTTCATTTGTTAAGGGAAAGATGCCAAGCCATGAGCATTCTGATCTGACTTTGAAGCTAACCCTGCTCTAGACTAAGTGATCTCCAAGATGCCTGCTTAGCTAGGTTACCCTAAGTTTCTGTGCTGATGGAAATCACCTGGCCCGTTGAGCACCTTCAGTCTTTAAACAAGGAGTCACTTTTTTTTTTTTTAGTGTGATTCATGGTAAATTTCCAAAATCTATTAATTTGGAGGCACTTAAACTGGTTTCCTAAAGGGAACCGTTTGTCCAGTGCTACTGCAATGTACATTGTTCAGGTTTTTTTTCCCATTTACTTTAAAAATGAGGGCCACTTTAATGGCCAGTGTACACAAAACCTGTAGATGCACAGTCCTTTTCATTCAGCTTATTTGAGGCGTCTTGAAGTCCACAAGGGTTTTGCCTCCTACAGTGTTTCTGTGTTTCTGTGTTTCTGTCTCTGCCCATAACTATTGTGCTCCCACCAATGGAGGGAAAAGACGGCGGGGGGGAGAGGAAGAGAGATTGAGTCTTCCTGGAAAGTGCAGCCCAGCTGGGACATCTAATTTTAGGTTCATGAGACCTGGCACCTTGGCAGTGTCCTTTACATTGCTGATAAAGCTGTTCTGGCACAGAGCAAACACAGTGTGAGGAATGCAGCTGGCACGCCAAACTGGCGGGGAGCAGGGGGCTAACATTTGTCACAGTTATCAGGGTAGCTGCACCACTGACCCCTTTTGGCTGACTCCTTTATGCCTACACCTCTGTGGATAAAACCATATAATTACACCCTCATTAGTTCAGAGCTCAGTTCTGAAAGGTCACCCACGCTCTTCTTCTATTATGACACTCTGAATAGGTCTTATCTGTAACTCTTCCCTTCAACGCCTTGGACCTCCAGCTGCATAAATGGCCACAGAAAGTGGCAGAAAGAGGGGTGTTTATTTCTCTAAGCTAAACAGTCCCCTCCTTTGCCGCTTCTACAATATCCAGTTTTACTCACCCCAAGCTCCTGAATCTTGGAGACCACCTTTGATAGGCTCTATTGGTAGGAACCCACCAAAACCAGTCCTCGGTAAAGCAGTTTTTTATCCCTTCTGGTTTTGAAGGACCTCTGAAACACTTAGCTCAAGCTTTTCATCTGGGTTTGGGCTCCCTGTTGGGCAATGAAAGTCATATCTTTTCCTCACCTGCAAACTCCTTAGCTGACCTCCACGAGATGTTTGAAAGGAAAAGGTCAAAAGGCACCCAGGTTATTTTTTATTTGAAGGATCACTACATATATGGATATTTAATGTCTTTAAAGCTGTTATCTCACATGTGCTGTAGTACAGACAATCCATTGTATTCATACAGCAGAATGTTTCTCCAGCAGTAAAACAGAGATGCGCGTTTCTGCAAGGATGTGCTTAATCTACTACACAATTCTTAGCTTTGCTGTTCCTGGAGGGAGCTCAGAACTGAGTTTTAACTGTGGTGGTAAGGTGCTGAAGCTCTTCCAACCACAGGCAAACCACAAGACTGGAAAGTAGGTTCTCTTGGAGTTATTTTCCTCTCCCTGGAGTTATTATGCAATGGCTGCGGTATGTGTATTTCTGAAGAGCTTCCTATGTGCCAGCTCAGTGCAGAGTTCATCTCTGCAGCATCCCATCATTTGAGACATTTCTGCTGGGCTGTTGCATACTGCTGTGGAGAAATTAGAGCTGTCCTGTGTAGACTGATTAATTTTACCCACATTTGAAGGCTCTGTTTGAAGCTTTCTGCATAGTCTTTCTCACATTTTCTCTGAGTTGGCATTTTTAATGTTAGACAAACTGCTCTGTGTATATATGGTGTCTTAGAAATAAAACTTGGAGGAAAGACAGGTGCCCAAATATGGTCACAAAAAGCTCCTCTTATAACTTTGGCCTGATTTATTTGACCTCCGACAGCAGTCAAGGGTTTTAGTTCAGAGCAGGGCCCTTTTGTAGCCTTAAACTTAAAGCCTTTGCAGTGTGCTAACTTTAGCATATGATGCATTGACCAAATTATGAATATGCAGAATATCCCTGAAGATAAGGCACAACAGGTTTCATTATTTGTTCTGAAAGGAGTTTTGCAAATGTCTAATAAATCTGTCCCTACTTTAGAAATTACTTTAAGGAATTATGAATTCAGTTAATGTGTATGTGATTTATATTTGCTGCTAGATTATTTTCACTGGGGAATTTGAAAATAGTGGCTGCAATTGTAAAGTCTCAAAATTTTTGATCTAGCATTACTGTAGTTATGAAACCATTCTCTTTGTGGCACAGGAGTTTATGTAGCACAATTTTCACATTCACCTGTAGTCATGGTTTTTATAAAATTCAGCCTTCCCCTATACTTCCAATTCCTATGGCAGGCTGGAGAAAAACACTAGACTAAACATGATGTCAACAGGATCACAGTCAGACCAAAACAGATCCATTTTAAGTAAATTTTTTTTTGTTTATCTGACTTTTGTGTTTTTAAGAGTTGGGAGCATCAATTAGAAAAATTACCTGTTTTGAGAGACTTCTAAACAGAAATGTAGGTTCTATACCTTAGGGCTGACTTTTTAGTTCATCTGCTATGGTGATAGGTGATGCAGGAGTTTGTGAAGAAAAATGAGTGGATGGATGTTTATCTTCTTGTGAAAACGTGGTGATTGATAGATTCTGCATAGATATGTGAGAATCTCTTAATGTACATTCTTACCTGGCTGCACTTGAAAAGGGGCAAAAAAAATGAAGAGAAATTTAAGCAAATAAATCCTGCAACAGTTAGTTCTACTTGTTGATTTCAGGTTACCGCATGAGATTAGGATCTAGCACAGACAAAAAGGATTCAGGTCGCCTTCATGTTGATTTTGCTCAGGCAAGAGATGACTTTTATGAATGGGAATGCAAACAAAGAATGCTGGCCAGAGAAGAACGCCACAGACGCAAAATGGAAGAAGACAGACTGCGCCCTCCTTCACCTCCAGCAATAATGCATTATTCTGAACACGAAGCTGCTTTGCTGGCTGAAAAATTGAAAGGTAAGCAGCATTTGCTACTTCTCAGTTTATTATTCCTTAAAAGCAGGAGCCATGCAGAAGCCAGAGCAGTGAAGCCAGTTTCTCTCTGATGTGTTTCATTACTTGCCCTGTTAGCTTTCCCCCACTGAAATGGCTTTCACTGCCATTTCTATGCCAGTGGTAATGATACTCACCCACCTGCTAGAAATGCATGACATCTGTCCACCTACCTGTGCTTTAACACCTAAAACACGGTCTTCAGAATGCTACAGCTGGGGTTTTTTTCTGTTAAGTTGCTGCCATCATATCTTGGAAATACTCTCATTGTAAGACAACCTGTTGCAAGCATTCTTATTCATATTAAAGGCCTGATTCTTAAAATTACTTTGATCCTCGACATGTAGGTTACTCTGTCACATGCTTTTGACTGTCCCTGGCATCCAAATTGCCCTCATGGGCTGACACAACTTATCTCTGACACACACCATTCATTCTTTCACTCCCTCTTTAGGGTTAGAATTACTTGTGCAGCATAGTGTCATGTTTTGGTATGTGTTTGCTTCCTTGTTTGTTTTTTTCTAGGTACGTTTCCCGAGGTAATGTTTTTCAAGGATGCACTTTGAGGATTCATTTTCATTTTAATAGCTAACATAAACAGTAAGAAGTGGAGAAATAAAGTTATTCATGGTAATAAAATTTAAAATAAATACCTGGCAAACAACTCTTCGCACCGGTTAGAGTTGTATTTGTTTTCATTAAGTGTTTAGCAGCTGTATTTGGCATTCTGTCCCACATGATGGCCAAGCATGTTATTTAAACTCTGTGCCAGGTCACAAGAAGCTGTGATTCTTGCCACTGTTTCAGAATTATCTAGATTAGGCTTAGGCTATCTAGCTGTCATCACAGTGGTGTCTGTTCTAACTACGAAACATGTTTGGGGAGCTGAAGAAGGGCAGTGCAAAGTGTTTCATCCTTGGAGCATGGAGCAGAGATGCACCCTGCTGTCTCTCTGAGTGCTGCATTGGTTGCTGTTAGTTGTCACTGTAACCTCAGTCAGTTACTGGCTTGGCTGACTCCCATCCCCATCATATACACTTCTCCATAAAATAATTCATTAATCTATCTAACTGATAGATTGGTAAAATAACCCAGACAGGTTGATAGACCAGGAGAAAAGAGGCCCTAATACAAGAAATTGTAATTCATGCCTAGCTTCCAGTCCAGTTTTAGATCCATCTGGTTTTAGTTGCATATTTTAGGAGTTAATCTTTTGTACAGAAGTTTTTCTTTATGTAGTAAGGCCTACAGGTTTCCTGAACTAAACCAGAAAATGCAAGAAGTCTGGACAATTTCTTCCATATGGCTAGTCATTGCTTGGGGCAACTGAATGTGGGTTTTTGCAAGAGGTTTAAGATGACTATATTTAGAAGGATTTTTCTTTTCATTATGGGAAGTTTCCATAATTAATTAAAATCCACTCCAAGCATTTATATCTTTGGTTCTCCTAAGGGAAATTTAACCAGACCTTGACATATATGCTCAAGTTTAACATAAAGAAAATTTAGCATGATAAAGACCAACACTGTGTGCATGACTGTTTCTCCAGAAACAAACTTTCAGCAATGTACATCATTAAATAATAAAAAAGGTAAGTTTCTTTTTTTATTGGTTGAAAATAATTAAAATCCAGCAAAAGAATATATTGCAATTTTAAAAGCTTTGCTAATTAACAGTTGCCTTGTTGTGAGAATAAAGACACAAGCCCTTGATCTGTACAGGTAGTTAAGGGTGGAGAATGCAGAAAAGCTCTCTCTCTTCTCACTGGGAATGACCTGTGCCCTGTTCTAGGTGGTACAGAAAGCAGAGGTGGGCTGCAGTAGTTATACTGGTCTGCTTTACCTTCCCTATGGCATCACAGCCATAGTGGCTGTAAAATAATGGCTGTATCTGTAAAATAGTGGCTTTGAACTTTATGGCTTCCCTTGGGCAACATAGATTCACCACATCAGCTCTTTGTGACATCCTAAAAAAAAGGAAGTAAAACAACAATGCAGAAAATTCCTCAACTCCGGCAAAGGGCAGTTCATGTAAGAGAATCATACAATCATTAAAGACATCTAAGATTGAGTCCAACTATCATCATTCAATGACAATTTAAATGTGGACTTCAGTGAAAGTAGCCAAATACACACGCACATACACACACCCTCACAGAGGTATGTAAAACTTGGAGTTAGTGTCTCAGATTTCTGTATATTACCCCATTTGCACTGCTGCAAAAGCCTGGACAATGCATCCTAAAGTAAAGAAGGATCACAATATATCTGCATTTGACTGGATTTAACTTGAAAGATTGAACAGAGGCTTTTCAGTTGTTTTCTTTAGGAAAGTCTTTACTTTGCTGTGGTGCTCACTTCAAAAGACTCCTGAGCTGTGCTGCCAGCTCATGAGACAGAGCTGCAGGTGCCCAAGATGCAGGTTTCATCTCCTGCAGTGCCTCCAGAAGTTCACAGAGCAACACTAGCTAAAAAGCAAGCCAAAGTATCTAAGCATAACTCACCCCAAGATAGCACTTTGCAATCAGAGATGTAGATAACTTGGTCTGAATCCAGGCAACTTTTGTGGTCAAAATAACCTTGGAAATTCCTGACAGCAAGGAAATCTTGTGGTGAGCAGAGATGAAGTAGGCTTACCAGCCACTTTCCTATTGTGGTCTAGGTATTTACTGGGTCTGTAACAGAGGTGACAATGTCTTTTTTACACCTTCTGCAAACTGCATCTAAGACTGGGAAATCATTGGTTTTGTGTAACAGACGTGGCTGGAAACTCTTGCCCTAGTGTTGTCAGCATATTCTTATTCCTCTGGTGTGCTGAAGTCACCTGGTACAGCAGTGACTGTGGGTGAGAGAGTACAGAGGAACTTTTGTGCCAGTTGGAAACAGAAGTTCATTGTAAATTTTCAGCCAGGTAGTCTCTGCTGGTGTGGAGCTTCACAGAACAAAGGAACCAGTTCTTCAGTGCCTGGTGACTGGGCTGGGGAACCCACTGCGTGTGAGGCCTCGTATACCTGCAAGAGCATGAGGATTTATGACATGCTCTCCATTCCCTTCCTGGCATACTCCAAATCCCTTCCTGTCTGCAAAGAACTTGGTTTGATCACTTGATTTTTGCAGAAATTAAAGAAACCCATCAAACTATGAACCAGTGCAATTTTTCACCACTTCCCAATTCAGTGTGTGGCAATCATTGTTGGTTTATGTGTATCTCCCTTTCCTTTTGTCTTTTATCTTCTTCCTTTTTTTTAATCCATTGAGATCTTCAGTACTCCTGCAAATGAAGTCCTTCTAAACTCTCTCCTTGTTGACTATTTTGACATTTTTTTTCCTGTGCCATTCATGTCAGAGCCTTGACTATCAGAACGAAATGAGCGCCAGCATTTCAACAAGATGAGTAATGTAAAGAAGAACATGAGCTCCTTCTCATCTGTGTTTCCTTGAGGAAATACCTCAATAAATTCACAGATGTGAATTCTGGGAATCCAGGGTCATTTACAGTGAAGTGTAAATGTTATTTATCTCCTTAAATAGCCTTTGAAAATAGACCCTGAGTTCTTGTTTTGACAAAACCAGCAGAATATTGTATTTCTGCTATTATATTAGAAAAAGTGACTTTCACTTCTTCTGGTTCATTGCACATTTATGTGTGTCTTTGAGGTTTTAATTCCTCAGTGTTAAATCAGAAGTGTTATTACTGCACAGTGAAATGTGTCGGTAGATATTTAGGTTCAAATTTGCATGCTCTGACATCTGTTTTCCTGGGTGCGTTACAAACAGTTAAGTAATGTGGTGCCCAGAACATGACACAACTGGAGATAGGCTGAACCTTTAAGTGAAATGCTGCTCTGTCAGGTGCATTGGAACAAAACATTTTAATCTGTGCTTATGACATTTGCGTTTCAAAGCAGAATTTCTAACATTATGGTTTTCTTAATTCAAGCATATCTGTACCTAATGGTATCATCTTCAGAAATCACTTCTTGCCAAATAAGCTCCTTTAAAATGCTCCATCTGTCTTACTTGCTGCGGGTAGCTAAATAGTTCCATCACCTAACAAAGATATCTCTTTATATCTGAGTATCTGGTGTTTTAAATATTTTGAGCAAAGGAGACATAAATATCTGAAAGTTATATACAACACCCTGGAATTTACCTCCCTTTTTAATATAGTGTTTCTTTATGAGCACAGGGAAGTTATTCATACGGTTTTTCATTTTAGAAAATATAATTTAAAAACTGAAAAGCTGCTTCTTTGCCAGGCACTGTATTATCCCCTGAAGAGAGCACAGATTGGAAATTTAAATAAATAGATGGCAGTTACAGTAGAATAAACTAACCAGGGATGCGCCTTGCACAAGACTCAGGTAACATCAAGCCTGACAACCTCAACTCTTGCACATCATTTGAAATATAAATAACATTTAATTGCTTGGGAGATAGGATATTCCACTAAGAAGAAAAACACACTGCTTTCTTTATAAGCCTGCACTTGGGAGCCAGACTGGTGGAGCACTGCAGAAACAGTGCAGTTATGCAGAGTCTCACCCAGAAAGGATCAAATTCAGTGCAGGGCTATGTCAGAAGGGGAGGCAAAGTGAGATCCTACAAACAAATCCAGTGAATGTCGGGGTTAAATGCTGCTGAGAGACTCCGGACATTTTTTTAGAACAATCTTTTTTAATTAGTGCTATGTCAGGACAGAGCCCTAAAACAGACATGTTTCGATGCTTTAGCATCAAATCTGTTCGCTCACCCTTCCTGGTTTTAGATTATAATTTTCTCCTTCCTTCTTCCATATGCTGCTGACATCTGCTGTGGCACAATACATCTGGCTCCGGGAGCCTCGCACAGGGGCTGTGAGCAGGCACAGTGCGAGGGCACTTTTGTCTGCTGGCAGAAGAGCATAAGGTGGGTTCAGCTATCAGCAGCCTGGTAACCCAAGTCCCTGGGCACCTCCCTCCCAAAGCCCACAAGAGGTACACTCACTGCTTAGTGCCTTATGAAAAGCATCCTCCCTCGCCTCAGCTGTATTGTATCGATGCAGATCTTGAGGTTTTAATATAAACCCACTGGATTAAATGTACCACACTGCAAAATGACTCCAGTTAATTACCAAGAGCTGGGAAATGGCAGCTCACTGCTCTGAAAGTTTGTGGTGAGATTTTGAGAAATAGGGAGGAAACTCAATACCCTCATAATTACTTTTCATTGGAAATAATGGCATCAGCAGGAGAAGATAATGGATTTCTGTGTCTGACATGAAACACCCACCCCTGGAAGAATCCTGTGTGATTTAATTTGAAGGAAAGAAAGATTTTAATTATGAAGAGGGGGAGTCTACTTTTTAATATATCTTTTAGTGAACATATATATCTATTTTTATCAAACCTAGTGTCAGCTAGACATTTGTTACACAACTCAAAGTTTCTTGGTTATAGCATGCAGTTAAGGCTATTTAAAAAATAGTAAGGTGGATATTAATCATTCTTTAAAAGAACCCTTTGGCAGTAAGAATTTGTATTTCTTGATTCTCACTTGTTATGCAATGCCACTGGGTTAAAAATGTTATTAATCCCAAAAGTACTAGACTGATGTGTGTGATGCATAGCACAATTATATAAGGGATTCGAGCAGGAAAAAAAAGAAGGTGAGGGTAGTAGACTGAAGAGTTGTGTTTCTAGGTCAGTGGCAGGCACTCTGTACAGAAGAAGCTCTTAAGCCAAGAGAAAAATAGGTTGTCATTTTGGCACCAGAAGTGGTGTGTGCTGGGAAGCAAATTGTTCCTGATGCACAGGGGAGCTGGGCTGAGCCTGCTGATGAGAGAAGTTAGTGAACCTTTTCTCTGACCTGATTCACCCACAGCAGTCACCTCCTAAGTGTTTATTCTTTTTTGTGTGTTGAATTCAGTCTTTGCAGTTTAGAAGTCTTACTTATAGTTTAATAAATTATCAAGTCAGAAATCGGATTAAGAGTAACCTTGGCCACACATCCTCCACTGGCTGCAGTTATATGTAATGAAAAAGTTTGCACAGGCAAACAGCACAGGAGCTTTCTAGGTGTAATCATTGGAGTAAACACCAACAACTCTGTCTTTTCAGCATGTCCTTGCAAGCCTGGGACGTTGGATTGGGGGAGCAAGATTAGGGACAAGAAATACTGTGTGCTGACTCCATGCTTCTACATTGTATGGCAACACCATAGCCCAGAGGACAATGTAGAAGGTTTGCTGTAATTTAGAGAGGCTCCAAGTGTTGAGTGCAATATCTAACATGCTTTTCAAACATCCGAGAAAGGCCAGGGTTGAAAATATTATAACAAGGGTAAATCTGTAGCCCAGTGTTTGATCTTGTCCTAGCTAGAAGTCTAGCATGCAGTGTCACTCTTGAAATACAGAAATACAAAGTTAGCTGTATTTGCAATATATTTGTAAGTATAAAAATTATAGAAATAAGAGTGTTTTAATGCCTGGCTTCAGAGTGGTGGATTAGTCTATATCCTTTCTAATGGCTAAGGCCTTAAACTCCATCACTCAAATTGGGAAAGTACCTTATGGAGGTGCTTAACACTGAGAGATAAATAGCCACATTTGAGGGTACTCTGAGCTGAATTCTGCCCTGTGTTACACCAGGGTAACTCCATAAGCTGAAAGTAAAATCTCTTTCCAGCACCTCTTCCCAGGATAACATTTTGTAACAGTTGTTGTCATAGCTTTTTCAATTAAAAAGTTTGTTCCAGTTGGGATTGCTCAGAGATGGTCAAATTACAAGCAGAAAAGTACAAAACATATGTCAACAATTATTCCCTTTTTTTTTCATATAAATATTCCTGCTAACAATTTTCTGGGTAGCTCTGGGGACGCATTTTCTTTTCTTTACATTTCATTTCATCTAAGTTGTGAGCTAGGATTTAAATGTCAAATGTCTTCACTTGATATCAGAGGAGTTTGAAATACCTTATCTCCAGAGCCCTGACTGAGTCTGGCAGCACCTGGAAATCTTCATCGACAGGCACCCAGCAAGCAGCCTCGATGGATGGGTAATCCTCAAATGACACGGCCCTGTCAGAGCTTGTGTTAGAGCTGAGCACCCTTGCACAGGGATGTGCAGGTGTGCAGGTGCTGGGGGGGTGCTTGCAGCAGCTGCACTTGTGGAATGGTTGGGATTACTCCCACCAAACGTGTGCCTGTTGCAGAGGTGTTGATACAGGAGCAGGCCAACCCAGGCTCCCTTTGCAGCCAGCTGAGGGAAACAGGTACTGCTGGAGCACAGTTCATCTCACCATTGAACAAACAAAACCAGGACTGATGAAGCCTACCTTATTTGCTTAGAATGTGCTGTAACTTGCAGGAGGAAAGAGCTCTAAGAGTAAGAAATAATTTGCCACATGCTTATTTTAAAAGAACAATTACATATGGGAACATGTCTTATATAAAGGAATTTATTTGAAGAGTGTGTTTTTAAACAGTGTATAATTATGCACATCCTACCATGAGGGAATAATTTTGAACAGAATTAGGAGTTTTGTTTTATTTTTTTTAATGAATGGCTGCCATCATAAGGCAGTTCATGCTCTGTTTAAATTAGATTCCATTGCTGCATTTCTTCTACTCTTTATCTACTAACTAAAAAATAAATGAACAATCTCATATAAAAATCTGATTTTTCTAAGGCAATCTCTAATTTCTCAGAAAGAGTCACTGTATTCTGGATGAAAAACATGCATTCATGGTGAGTTACCTTATACCAGTCACTGAGTAAACTTAAGCATATAAAAGTTAGAAATTAAGGTGAAATAAATTTTAAAACTGTGGAGAAAAGATTTTATGAACTAATGTGCTCCTGTTGTGCATACATTACCCTCTACCATTTTCAAATGTATCTTCTAATTATGTAATCAATGAAGATGCTGATGTTTACCAATGAAAGGACTTTTTCCTGCTCGTACAGAGCTGTGAATTAACTATAACAGTCCCACAGATCTCTGCAGCTCCCTGGAAGTTCAGTATGTTGAAAACAGGTTTTCAGCATATCCTTTTAAATGGGTGGCATCTATGTGGCAGAGGGATGATATGTTTACGAACATCCCTTTCAGACACCCACTGTGCCTGAGAAAAACAAAACGGGGGGGAGGGTGTTTTTATTTCATAGAGGCTCCATAGCAAAACAATGCATAAATGAGCACTGGGGAGAGACTAAAACAAGGACAAGGGAGGATGCTTCTGTGCTACTGATTTTCCTCGTTCATGGAAACATGCTAACATTGTCAGAAACCATTACAGGTTATTCTTATTTACTAGTGTAATTATAATAGACAATGTGTTCTAGGGATGAGTTCTTGTACAGGATCTTTGACATCCAGTTCCCATGCAATTCAGTAGGCTGAAAATTTTGCCCAAGTCTTTTTGAGAGTCTTATCCTTGTGTTTTCTTGCAGTGAAGATGCTTTGCATGAGTCTTGTTTGCATTTGGCATTTCTGGGGTTTATATTCAGCCAACCTTGCTCGTCAGGGCAACTTAATACATCCCTGCTGCATATGTATCCAGCAAAGCTCAGAAGTGGAGTCTAATCCGAGGGGACAATCTGAAATGAAAAGATGCCCATCTGACTCTTCCTACCCTGCGAAAATTAATGAAGGGTGATAATGAATCACATGTTAATGTTTTACAACTGTTGTTGTAACACAGGGAGGGTGTTACAATGCTGTTATTTTGCATTCTTTTCCTCAGGATCTTGGGTGAACATGCCTATTCAGCTGTGGAGAGCAAATCTTATTGCTGTAGCTAAAAGCATGTTTCAGTTAATAAGATGCTAAAGATCAGGCAATGTAAAAATCTCTTCTTCAGAGGCTGTGGGCACGGAGCATGTCACTAGTCCTCTCTGTATTTTAGGCTCCACGCCTTTTAGGGAAGCGATTATTGATTCAGAATAAAAGCCAAAATCATCACTTGACAATTAGTATTTCATTATTCTTTGTGCATGGAAAGCAGAGTCTTACAAACTGTGTCACATGTTTCTGTATCCTGTAACACAGTTGGCTGGGTTTAGTATTTTTCAATTTTTGTTTTAAGTGTCTGTTGGTTATGACTACACTACATCTTCCCACCATAACCATATACCTTCTCCTACAGAAAGGTATGCATGCAATCTAAAATATATATGAAGAAATATAACCAAAAAGGACTAGATGAGATGTTTAAAATGAGTTGTTGAAAATCCTGGTGAAAAAATTGTATCGAATTGCACAGAAATGGTTCCACAGGAAGACACTGTTGTAATAATATTTTCTTGCAGTTCAGTCTAAATGGGACTTAAAAAGAAATGTTTCCTCTTAATCCTGATGAAGCCTGAAGTGTAATGGATGCTGTGCTTAGAGTCTTCGAGGAAGCTGAGAGCACTGTCAGAGGAAAGAAGATTACCTGGGGAGGGAGTGTACAAAATCTAGCTTTCAGTTTTGGCAATCTTTCTGCAGAGGAAAACAGCTTTCATTACCTGAATGGTAAACATGAAGCTGTAATCCAGGCATTTTCCTGGATTCATCTGGAATCCTTTAAAAAATATATATAATGCAAAACGTAAATCAAGTAGTACAAAACAAATAATACAAAACAAATGCAGGCACATCATCTGTTCAAAGCAGTTCCTTGTAATTAATCAGTGTTTTGAGGAGGAATTGTTCAGCCTCAACATTGTTCGTTAATTGACAACATGATGTTAGTGAAATCTGTTGACAGAAGTATGGCTGATCCCAAGCTCCAAGGCTGAGCTTTTGGCTGAGCAGATTAACACAGACACATTTCATTTCCTCAGTGAGTCCAGTACCACAGAGGTCTCCTCACTCCCGCTGTAAGGTCATTCCATATCACTGAATGGCTTAAGGGAGATGTTGTGAAAGCGAAGGCTCAGGACACAGGGAAGGGGGAAGAGTGCTTTTTGTTGTGAGAAAGCTATTAAAATGAGGAGAAGACATGTTTCGAAGGAAGATTTATGTAGTTTCACATGGCTGTATTGGCTCCTTATATCTGATAGAACAAAGGACACAAAAGTTGCCCAAAATGATATACTGCAAGCAGGATTTACGGTGATTTTAATGTGACATGGAGCAGAAAATGTGTTCTCAGCAGGATATTTATGGCTGCAGTTAGAAACCTGCGCTTTGATTGTTCTAGACGACAGCAAGTTTTCCGAGGCCATCACGGTGCTGCTCACCTGGATTGAGCGAGGCGAGGTGAATCGGCGCTCTGCAAACCAGTTCTACTCCATGGTGCAGTCGGCCAACAGCCACGTCCGCCGGCTCATGAACGAAAAGGCGGCTCACGAGCAAGAGATGGAGCAAGCCAAGGAGAGTTTCAAAAATGCCTTAACGGGGATCCTCACTCAATGTAAGTAGCTCCCTTTTTGTCGGTGTTGTTGTAGTGATGGTGGTGGTGGTGGTAGTGGTTTTATCATTTTTGTTTGCTTGTTCGGGGGTAAGTAGTTACAATGCAGTCATGCTCTACTTCATATCCTATTCCATACTCTATGGCAGTTTCGAGGATCAAGGACCATTCCTAAGAACTTATTATTCAAGGTGAGCAAAGTTTCAGTAGTTTTTTTTATTAATAGATGAAGACGTGCTCTATTCACAATGTCTGCTGTTGTGTAGACATAATGCTTCAAGAATGGACAAGACAGAAGCCTCACTGCTCTGAGGAAAGGTCATGGTTTTTTTTGAGAGAAGGGATATGTAGCCTGTGTGTGGCACCTAGTTAACTAGGTCAATTACAGAAAAGAGCACAATTAGGTAATATTTTTAGCCTGGCTTTAGATAAAATACAATGAGTTTTAGGGATATATTCATAGGTACAGGCTACCTCCACAGTAAAAAAATATGCTGTACTGCTGCTGGCATCAGGACTGCTTGGCTGATACAATGCCAGTGTTAATTGGGCAGATAAACTGTCTTAAATATCTAGTGCTGGCAGCTATTTCTTAGTATAGAAATACAATCAATGAACTACCCTAATGAGATTCCCTCATAAAACAATGATCAGGATACTTGCCTAGAAGTTTTCCTCAAAGGGAGAGGAGACGATAGAGGAGAGGAGAGGAGAGGAGAGGAGAGGAGAGGAGAGGAGAGGAGAGGAGAGGAGAGGAGAGGAGAGGAGAGGAGAGGAGAGGAGAGAGAAAAATATGAAGGGAAAAAAAAGAAAAGGCAAGGAAAAAAGGAGAAAGAGAACTAATTTAGTTGTTGGTGTTTTTTAACATTTCTACTCATGGCTCTTCAAGCAAGAGGCTTTACGATTCTCAGAAAGGTGAAGCCTGGAGCTAGCTCTCAGTTGAGAACAAAACCCAAGATAATTTACCAGACAGAGGACAGTGAAGTTACTGTAATTTCTGAATCATACCTCTAATCTTTACATTTAAAAAAAAAAAAAAAAAGCACTGAAGGCTTGCAATGTATATCTGGTCCCTTTAAGACATCCTTAAAGAGATAGGGTTGAAGGCACAAGCTTGGATGAACTTGTCTGGCTTAGGAGAGCAGCCACTGAAGCTTCCTGCATAAGTGACGGGGAGCTCAGCATCTCAGAAGACCAATTTACCCTAGGGCTTATGTCCTAATTTAAGAGCTTAGATGACAGAACTTAGAAACAAATATTATGGGCCAAAAACCTTTGATTTCTGTGGACATATGTTCAGAGGGTAAATTTAAAAGACCAGCTAATTCCCTTGGTAATTTGCTAGGCAATATTATCTTCCGTCTCAGCATCTAAAAGGCAGTGTGAGGCACAGAGATGCAGGCACCACGCTTGGCATGCTGTTCAATTCACACCAGGGCCTCTCCAGTTTCATGTGCAACAGCCAGCTCTAGCATTCAGAAATGCCTTCTTCAGCTGCATTAAAAAAGTCCCCCATTGTCAGCAGGCTGAACTTTAGTTAAATCAGTCTAAATTAGCCCATTTGTCACCAACTGTTGTAGAACATCTGTCACTTGGAAATAGAGATCCCTGTAGTTTCAGGTAGAAATTTGTAGTTTTGGCTATCTGTTTTGCTCCTGTAATGTGCTGAATGCTGAACTTAGAAAAACAGAAATAGCTCTGGCTTCAAAATGTGGGCTTCATAGTGCCACAGTACCAGCAGTATCTGGAAGAAGAAAGTTTCTGACAGATCTGGCCTAGGAGGACAAGGTCAGCAAAAAGTAGCCTCAGGGAAAGGTGTTACACTCTGTGCATTTTATAAGAACAAGTTTTACAAGCTTTCCAGGTGTTCCCCGTTGTTTATTTTATAAACATCATAAAAATCAGCCATTATTAGCATTATTTTGTCTTATTAAAATTCCTTGCAAACTTGTTGTGAACAGATGGATGATGTTTTTCCTTTACATATGTATATGCCTAAGATTGCTAAGCATGGAGATTCTGAAATGAGCTTCCCTTTTTCAAGGAAATTTGAATTGATCTGTGTTTTAATTGGTCCAAGGGATGTTTTTAATGCATCTTTTTCCATTGTTTTTCCACAGTCCTGTGTAATTGGTTACAACATGTCAGTTGTTTTATGGAGAAGAATTTAAAAATACTAGATGTCCAAAATAGGTGTGTGGGACCTGTTAAATTCTGCAAAGTGACAAAAACCCACTTCTGCTCTTCTGCAGTAAGGATCCAAAAGTCTTGTGTAATGCTGCAGCTGTGTGGCCATTTGACATAAATATTACAGTATTTTAAAAATATCATGTGGCAGCCCTCTCTCATGAACTAGGTCAGATGTCAACTTGGAGCTGACCATTCTGGGCTTTCTTTGCAGTAAGAAGAGAAAAATAAGAATCTCCACTGAATGAGTCATCAAACGGACCTCATGGTGCTCTTCCAATGAGATGAATCATCCCTTGGATATGCCATTTTTTCTCTGCTGCCCATAGAGGATTCACAGGGGGCCTAGCTCTGAACCAGATGTCCCACTTTTCATGTGTCTTATTCAGAGCAGATTAATCCCACTTATTGTGTAGAGCATTGATACAAACAGGTGTGTAGCATAAGGGAAGGACTTGGAGTTAGATAAAAATGCCAGCAGTGAATGGTATGGGGAGTGAAAAAGGAATAAAATTGGCTGCAAGTGCACTCACCTGGAACACACACACACACACACACACACACAGTCTTAGTGGGTCTCAGTAGAAAATACTTTCTTATTAATAAGGATTACTGTGACCAGAACATTTCAGCTTATGGCCCAACTACTAAAGAAGTACAGGCATTGAAATCCCTGCTACAAAATTGTGCCTGAAGGTATTTAGGAGATTACTGAGTAGATTACCCCTAAAAATTTGGGTCAATTACTCAGCACGTGAATTAATTACCTGACCAAAGTACTTGTTCCAGGGTAATCTGGGAAATAAAGTGTATTACTGCTGTCACACCACAAATTTATAGCACCTGATTTAAGTGCTACAGGGAATCTTAGCCTTAGTATGGTGCTTCTTCAGTTATTTAAGGGATAAAAAGTTCCACTTCCTTCTTTTTGTTAAATTACTTAATTTTTCTAGATTTGAATTTGTGCTTAAAGTACGGATTGTTTTCAAGGATTTTGGATAGGTCTGTCTTTGTGGTTTGACATCTACTTTGCTTCCACAGTTTAGATAAGTATGACACTGCCCTCTGACTTCCCATTTATCTCTGTTTAATTTCCTCCCAAATCACCTCTTCAGCCTAAAGTTTACAGATGTTGATCCTCATGTTTAAGGAAAGTGGAGGCCCTAGAGATATCCCTGTTGGGTTGTTGGTGTATTTTTAGACTACACCAAAGCTGCAATTATCTCCTCTGACTCTCTTCTCCATGCACTGTAAACTTTGCCTACCTCTTACTGAGTTTTCAGACTGTTTAATGCAGTCTCCCTTGACAGCACTGTCAAAAGTACCTACAGGTGAATAAAAATTCCATATTCAAAAATTAATTTGATATCTAAAGAGTAAGACACACAAGTTGGTGGAAGTGTCCTAGTGTACAAGTTCATAGATTACACAGTGTAATGAAGGAAGTGCCCCATGGCTAGTTACTGAGCAGATTATGACACTTACTCATTTGGTCATTTTTTTGTCCATTTTACTAATGGATTAAGAGATTTAATGGACTCCAAAACCAGGTCCCCATCAAAGTCTATGAATCAGTCTCTTGTGTGCCTGTGGGGGAACAGTGGGAGGGTGGTTTTTATCATGGACCCCCCTCACTTGACACAGAATCATAGAATCAGTAAGGTTGGAAAAGACCTCCAAGGTTATTTGAGTCCAGCCTGTGAATGAACACCATCATCCCAACTAAACCATAGCACTAAGTGCCATGTCCAATCACTTCTTATACACTTCCAGGGATGGTGCCTTCACCACTGCCTTGGGCAGCCTATTCCAATTTTCCCACCCTTTCAGTGAAAAAGTTCTTCCTGATGTCCGGCATGAACATGAGCTAGTGTGAATGGCTTTAAACTGGAAGGGTGGCTGGTTTAGATTAGATCTCTGGAAGAAATTACATACTGTGAGTATTGAGACCCTGGCCAGAGAAGCTTTTTCTCAGGTTGCCCAGAGAAGCTGTGGATGCCCCACTCCAGGAAATGTTCAAGGCCAGGAGCTTTGAGCAACCTGGTGTAGTAGAAGGTGTCCCTGCCCATAACAGGAGGTTGAAAATGGATGATCTTTAAGATCTATTCTAAACCAAACCATTCTATGAGTCTATGGATTATGAGATTATGCAGTTTACCTGCTTTGCTTGTTGCTAAGCATCTTCAGCCCTTATTTGTGAAACAGGAAAGGAAGCTACATTCAACTTTGCTCTGATTCAGAAGGCCTGTCCATTTAGGAAGAATCAAAGGTTTGGGGAGAAGGCTGTAGGTCATCTGCCCCTTTTTGGGAATCTCCCAATTGTCACCTTGAGTTTTCCTTTCATTTCTACTAAAGAACTCCAGTGGCATATTAGATTACATTGACTTTTTATCAAAGAGCTGGTAGCTATCTGATTTGCATTACATCCCCTGTCCCCCCAAAAAATATTTGTAGTTAAATAATTCTGAATGGAAAAGCATTCTCAATAGACTGAATTAAATTCTCATCCTTTCAGATTTCTTCATTTTCATTCTCTGATCTCCCTGGATATGATTTAATCTCTTTTAACATTATCAATGCCTTCACAGATAGAATTTGCATTTTTTTAATATTAAAAAAGTAAGAAAAATGTTTAAAATCCTTTTTGAGCTCTCTTCAAAAAATTATTGGCATCAGTTTTGTTTCTTTCTTTACAGGTTCACTTCAGAAGTTGCTCTCTTGCTTCAGAAAAGATAAAATGTGCATTGATATGCTGGTGATTACTAAAATCACTGTTTTATCTGATATGCTTTAAATTCCATACTTCAGTACTTTCTCCCAAAAATCCTTCCACTTTTTAGTATTCTTATAGTACTAAAAGGGAAGCCAGTTTCATTATAGATATTGAAAGCATGCTGGTTAAAATTTTCTTAGCAGTCAAACTTTTTATTTAAAATCATGCTTTCCAGAGTATTCTTTGAATTGCTCCACATTAATAACAACTTTTAAAAGGATTTTCCTGCTCTTTAATTGTCCAGTCTTTCTTTCCTGTGCCACTGACTAATTCAAAAATATGAGCTTACTTTATGTGCAATTTTTAGGTCATCATTAAGCTCTTTGTGAAAGAGATTGAGTCATATAATGTGTTTTTACAGTGCAGCCCAGTTCTCAGTTGGTGTCATAGAATGCCACTATAATACAAATAAAAACATTAATCATTCATGTCGTTAGTTGCCACTATTATTTTCTACCTTGATGCATTTCTAAAAAAGAAAAAAATTAAGTACAAAATAACCTCTACAATCTATCCAGTCCCTTTTGTTAGCTCATTTAGTCAGTGTGCTCTTGGCTTGTTTCTATACTGGTAATTTGTCCAGTAAAGCTCAGCTTGGATCTCTCTATTCTTTTTTCAGTTGTCCTTCTATTATCTGTCTCATATACACATGTTCCCAAAAGCATTTCTCTACAGGATGCTGTGGCAGTCGCAGAGAATAGAGATTAAAGACTCCATTCTTATTTAACCTTGCATTCTTCTAGTTCCTCCCCTTTTTCTGGCAGTATAGCCCTTTGTGGTCGCAATTTGTGTTTTAAATAGCTTATTCCTCTGTGTTTCATTTTCTTTGAATTTCTGCATTCCTTCCGTTGTCTATTGCTTTCACTCCACCTAAAGTCAATACAAATCTTGGTATCGATTTAGGCATGGCCAGAATTTCAAAAGAAGCTCTTCTGTTATTTTTAAGGCTTGTTTTTTGAGGGGTTTTTTTTTGTTTTTTTTCTTTAACATGTAGTCCATTAAATATGCATGGTATTTTAGAGAAAAATAAAAGCACGGCCTTCCAAGAGATTTCAGTCTATTTAGACAGCTCATGCCACTTGTCTGGAATCTGCAGTTTTCCTAGATGATGACAAAAGGTTCAAGGCAAAGAAGTATATGCTTTAATCATGTGGAAATCTGTACTTGGTTTTGACTTTCTTTGCTGAGTAGAGACAGGCATAAGGGCCTGATGCATCACAGAACTGAGCTGTAAATGTTCTATGGAAATAAAGGATAAGGGGAGAGACATTAGGCAAGGAAGGAAAGGTGGAGGTTTTACCAAAAAGGATGAGTTGGTTGTGCATACCATGTGGTCTGCACATCTAAAGCTGTTCAGACTGCTTATAAATATGAATAATCCTCTGCAACTATGAGTGATTGAAATACATGCTCCCTTCAATGAGCACTAGTCATGATTCATGTCAGATTACTGGATTTGTCACAAATGGTGTAGTTCGTGATGATGACAGAGATGGTATGGGGCAGGAAAAGAGTTTTGGAAAGGGATAGACTATGTGGGAGAGAAAGATGGACTCACACATAAGGAAGGAACAAAAATACAGAAGGAAGAAGTCATGGCAGGCAAGGGAACATAAGGTATAGCAACAAATGGAGAAGTAAATTTCACACCTAAGGTGTGTGAGGCAATTTTTGTTTTGATTGCCAGAAGAGGTTATAGCTGTTGAATCCTCGTCATCCAAATCTTTATCCTTTTTCTTCAGGGAAAGAAAGCATATTATGCCTCAAACGAACATAGCCCCTCTGTTCTTCTAGGAACATTGTAATCTGCAAGATTCCTGCATAATTGTTACTTAACTTAATGGGACCTGTGGTGATTTAATCCCATTATGATGTTCCTTTATCGCAGAGTTCCCTTGGAGTTCTCTTTCTGGACAGACTTACCAAAAATAGCTTTTGTTATTTTTAAATCTGAGAACTGAAAAGAAAGGAGTGCCAAACAATTAATAAAAAAAAAAAAAAGAACAGCTAATCAACTTCAGTACATTGGGGATGGCCTATAATCTTGTCAAACCAATGAAGAAAGCAGCATTCACTTCACCTTCCTTTGAGTTGGTGGGGGTCCCTGAGGTTTTTCTAGGATTTGTTCTGGTTGTCAACACAAGGCCCATAAAGTCCATTCCGTAATGTAAGATGGTGGCATTGAAAGAGCAGGTACTGTACATTTGTACTTGCCCCTACTGTGTTGTGCTGGTCTGATGTCAGGCTCCTGTTTGTTGAGAAATGACATGAAGGTGAAGTAGTCTTGTTGAGTCCGAGTGATTTATCACATGGCACGGTGCCAGCTCCTGCGGTTACACCAAGCTGTCAGTTTCTCTGTTGTGAATTAAACCACGTTTCACAACCTAAAAGATTTTCAAAGCTTAAATTGTAGACAGATTTTCTAGTAATACCTTGCAGGGCAAACCAGGCTCTCTTTAATTAAATTTTTTTATTTCAAAGTTTAAAAGGGAGAGTTCTATTTCTAGAACTATCATTTGTTGGTATACGTACCTTAGACAAGTTACTGCAGAGGTTTCAGTATGAATCCTGTAAATTGGGCGCTTTTAGTATCCTGATATACTTTTTCTTTCACTGTTCCCCACTGGGCTTCTTAGCTGAAAGAAGAAGAAAGGAAAACAATGGCTGCTGACATGGGGGTTTGATATTCTTACAAGACCAGAGATTATAGTAAGTGTTGTGGTATAAGTACTTTTTTTGTTCTTTGTCTATGTGGAAGGATCTGCTTATTGTATTAGAAAGAAGTATTTCTTCCTGCATCACCCAGGTATAGACCTTTGAGGTTCACTCAGCCACTTAACAACCCACACAAGCAGATTGACTAGGACCATGAGTCAGATGGAGCAGGAAGAGGGACCAAGGATGAGCCCAGTCACACATCTCCCTGGTCTCAAATGCTGTAGGCCTAGTCAAAGGTAAATGTAGAAATAATTTAGGGAGAGGAAATTCCTTCTGGTAGGATTTCAGGTAGGTGAGATAAGGTATATGAAAGAGGGAAACATCCTTCTTCCTCTGGTAAGTCTTGTAATTGCTCTCTGTACTGCTGAGACCTCTGCACCAGGACGAGAGCAGAAAAGGTGAGACCGGTAGTAAAGGATGATCCCACTGATTCTGTCTCTAGGATTAAATTAAACTGAGCTAGGCCAGGCTGGCCCATACTATTCAGCTTTTAGAAAGTTGTTGCTCTGGGTCAGCTAGTGTTTTCCCACAAAATGTGGTTCAGTTTAGAGTTTGATGCAGGCCAACTAGTTTCCCAGAAAAGCATTTTTTTGAGAAGAGAGCAGCATTGCTACTGCAGGGACGCTCAGCATGTTGGTTTCAGAAAACAAGAATGGTCCCTGGCTGGTTTTGATTGCTAGTACAGATGTAGTTATTGGTAGTAGGGCAGGTTGAGGAATGGAATCCTTGCAAGCTGACCGCCCACACAGCAAAATGATTTGGGAGATAAATCACTGCAGGCACTATTCTCTCGATCTGTCCAAAAAGGTGGAATTTGGAGATACAATAGTGATGTCCTATGCTTTTCTCCTTTATCATGCTATGTCTTAAGACCATGTCTTAAGGAACCTCCAGGCATCTGGACAGCATGCACACCAAATTTCTCTGATGGAGTTGCAGATAACTGTGATTTTTAAAAGTTTGTTTTTGTTTTTTTTTAACACAACCAAACACAAAACCCCAACAAAACCAGAACCAAAGCGAAACAACTATGACATGTATTTGTGGTAGATGAGATATTTTGCATAGCTGTCAAAACCTGTATCTTCATTAAACAAATCTATAATGTTCTTTGCTTATGTATCCAGCTGTGGTATGCTTTCCTTTAGGACCCATCCCTTACATTGTCTTCAGTATTTTCCAAGGTGATATTTCTAGCTCTTATGTTTTCCTCTGCTGGTCCAAGGCAATCATGTCTGTTTCTCCATCTGTGGCATGTGAATTGAGTAACAGGGAGAGGCTGCAGGTTTTCAGCTCTAAAAGTGAGAAAGGCAAATGCTTTTTTGTAAGTAAACAGCACCATAACCAAAAGACTGAGTGTTTTGCTCAAATTAATTAAAATAATATATGTTTCATTGCTTTGCAATCTGTCTACCATTTCTCTGACTAATGTCACATGTCATTTACGTATGTGCAATTTTAGCCTTGGACTTAATGCTAAGTTCTGTTCAGTTCATTACCAAATGCATTTCAGGACTGTTGCCAAAAATATTCTCTTCCCCATGCAAAACTGACCTGGAGACTCTAATTCGCTCACTACAGCATCTAGCCTTGACTACTGTAATTCCTTGGTTTGCTGGGCTTGGAGCCAAATCGATTGGCAGACTGCAGCTTAGTCAGAATTCAGCAACAGGGCTTCTGACCCAAACCAAGCCAACTCTATATCCTCCCTGTGCTTCGACTCTATATTTGAAAAGCCTGTTATACATTTACTGTAACAGTTTCCTTTACACTGTAATTTTATGGGTGGAATTTTTCTTTTACCCTTCATGTCAACTGTCGCACTCTTAGAGAATTTTTCTCTGCTAAATTGCCGTATATTCTACTCTGACACTTGCAGTAATTTAGTGCAAAACCTTTTTCATCCTGTGTCCCTAATTGGTGGAATTCGGAACAAAATTCAACATTAAATATGATTATTTTATCTGCCAGCCAAGACTTTTGTTTTTATTCGGGCACATTATTTTTCTGTTTCTATTTTGTTTTTCTGACATAAATTATATATATTATAATATATATAGTATAAAATAATATGCATGGCAGCTTATAATGTAATAAGCAAAGGAAAAATTGAGTACTTCTCAGCTCCTGAACCCAGAACTCACTCAATCATGTATTTAAAATAGACTGCTTGATAAGTGTAATGCAGGGTAAAAGTGTTCTCTCTACCTCTTAATCGGCAGATGAGGCTACACTTTGGTTCTCATTGATTTCTATTTTTCTTTGGTAGTATAATTTTCAAATATCCAGTATCAAGTATTTTCTTGCCCTGAAAGTTTTCCATTTAATACTGTCTTCTATGCAACTTTTGTAGGCATTATTTAAGGGATTTTTGCTGTTATTCCAAGTTTTTCTGGTTGCTTTACATTTATACTTGATAACAATACCTTTTCCAGGTAGCATTCTTTATGGCAGGAGAAACAGGCTTAAACTTTCTATTAATATACTTACTATGAGCTGCTACCTCTAATAAAGTGCATTGTAGTTGCATTACATTTGCAAAACACTGGCACTTGCATATCACTCTAGGCTTTGTTGTTTAGGTCTTTCTAGTTATTTGTAACACAACAGAAAAGCAACTCGATAATAATCCTTTGTCTGAAACATGCCACGTAAATTACCAGCCACCGAATAAGTCATTAGGAAAGATGCAATTACTTACATCCTGTAAGTTATATTGATGGGAAAAACAATGACATGTTATGGACCCTTCCAGAACAATGTGGTTTTTTAAATCCTAATTTAGTAAGGAAACAGCTTTGCATATGGTCAATGAAAATTTGATACAGCATAGAACTCACTAACAGATGTTTGACAATGAATATTTCATGCTACTTAATAATTCTACTTACCAGCCGCAGTTGACACTACAGTGCATTGTGGAGTTCAAGGTGCCTTAGAGGGATAGATACGACCTGTTATATAGTTTTAGAAATTTCTTCCTGGAGATCAGAACAATAATCTGAAAACCATGGTCAGCAGTGAGACTCAGATTATGGAGATATCAGCCCCAAATCTGGGGCCTCTCTTTGGCCAAGTTCTACTCAGACACAGACAAAAAATGAGTTAACTGGGGAGTTTCTCAGCTAAAATAAACCTCTCATGGCTTCTCCTTCGGGGTGAATCTGCCATCCCTATGAGCTGTGTGCTGCTGCATCACTTACCCATACAAATTTTATCCTGATCAGGAGTGGCTACATCATGTCTTGCCTTCCAATTTCCCAGAGCACAGGTGTTGTGCCAGCTTTAGGCTTCCGGAATATCTATGGGAAAACCAATTAGTCTTGGTGCAACAAGAACAAATGTGGCAGAGCCATCTCATAGCACGTGAATGCAGGATTTTGGTGCAGATGAGAAGGCACTTCCCTGTACCATCAAACCATGGCCTTGGCTGCTCTTCTCTAATGTAACGTTTGGAGACCTTTTATGTTGGAATTTACAGTGCTTCATAGCATAGATTGCAGTGAATGTTGAAATTGCTGTACGTACATTGACACTTTCTTTGAATAGAGCACTGATATGTTGGTCCTTGATATATACTAATTTAATATTCTCCTCTACATTTTCCTTTTTTTTATCCCTCACTGTCTGTTTCTTTTTTAAATGCTTTGATTTTTAACATATTGTACTCATACTATCCTACCTCTTGTAGTTTTTTTTTAATTCCTAGAAGTTGGTAAGTGAAGAAGATCCTTTTAATGTTCACATTGTCTACTGCACTTATACAAGAAAATACATGGCATCTTCTAGCATGTGTTTCCATTGAAGAGTGTTTCTGAAATTATCAGACAATGACTTTTGATAAATCTTAGCACCTGTTCACATAATGGAAATTAAACACTTTAAAGTTCAAATGTTTTTCAAAATTCAGATGATCTTATAATACTTATTAGTGGAAAATGGCAAACCAGCTCTTCCTTGAATCTTTGTGAATCATTTCTACTTGAATTTCCACTTGCAAGCTGAAAACAGATTGTTAATTAAGCAAAAATTTCTGAGCACCTGGGTCATCAACACAACCATAGTAATTAAGTTCTAGCCTCAATTTCTATACACATAATAATAGAGTGCTTTACCATTTTCATTCTTTTCAAATTAATTGAAAAAATATACACGGCATAATTTCCTCGATACATCCACACTTCAGTCTAAGCAAGTTCTAATGGACTGAAATTATCACATCTACCTTTAACAGTTGAATGGATTACAAATGGGTAAGATCATCACAGTAGGTCTGAGGCACTTTCTGTATTGTAAACTACCTATACATATTCATTTTACTATAAAATGAACTGCAGTTATTTTCTGTGACTTTCGAAGGTGATTAATCATCCCTGAAAGAAAAATTTCCATTCAAAATGTTATAATCTACTGGAATCTGAAAGCAGGCTTCAAAAGTGGAAAAAATCAGAGAATAGAAGAAATGTGCTCATTTCAGGTCTGGAGGTGAAAGATATGTTACTGCTTTAGTAGGTGAGCTCACCACTTTAGGAAGGGTAGTTTGCTGTGTATAGTAAGATTCTCTACTTCTCTGACTAAAAGGAATAAGGAAAGAAGCTCTCAGTCAGCAAGATGAGGGTCCAGGGCAGAGTGTTACAGCATGCCTGCCACCTCTTGTCTGTGAGAGGAGCAAGAAATGCTGCAAGCTGAAACTTGATAAAAAAAGGACATTGTTTCCACCCATGAATCTAAAGAGTTAGATGGCAAAGAACTTTGTCAAAGAGTTGAAGCATTTTTCAGTTCAAATTTGTAGGTTGGCACAGCTGCTCATTCAGGGGCACAGTCAAGGTTGTTTGTAGAAAATCTGGGTTTATTGGTGTTTTCTTCAGTTAATTTTGCTATGATCAAGGCACTTACATCTTGGCCATTTCATTTTTAGGCAGGTCACTGTTGTGGAAGGACAATATTGCTTGTAGCTGAACTGAAGAGAAAGAAAAGAGTGTTGAGAGAAAAGCTTTCTCAACTGAGATGAACAAATAACTAAAAACTTGAGGGTCTTAATTGTCCTAGATAACTGATCTAAATATTGACATTCGGCTTCAGAACAAATTCACTAGAGCTGAATGAGGGAAGCCCATTTCATATCTGTTCTTCATCTTGTGTGAAAGAAAAAAGTGTCTGCTCATGTAAGTCACCATACATAGGCCATGGAGACAGCACTGATCTACTCAGGTGAGCCCTTTGCTATTGAACAGAGGAGAAGCAGCAGCTGCAGCCACAGTGTGCAGGGTTGGTGTATGGTTTAGCTCTTCCCAGCTGCTGACAAGTTCCCACTGTCAGATAGGCACCCTTCAGAGCAGAGCCTGCCTGCCCTCCACGCTTCTGTTCGTGCAGCCCGCTCATCTGTGCGCCGCTGCCATGGGGACACACGTGTCAGGTGATGTCTGCAGGGTCACTTCTGTGGTCACACACCAATTGCCACACACCCTAAAGAGTGTGCCAGCACAGGGAGTGGTAACAGACATCACAGGGAAGCAGCTGCATGCCTGGTTCTTGGTGCTTAGTTAAAAGTTGTGTAGACTAAAGTTGTGGAGACAGACTTGAAGGGAGACATCTCCAACATTGATAAAATGTAAGTACAAAAGACACGTCATTGGATGGATATTGATGATGTTGTTTCAGTAATGACATCATCCATAGACTCCTAGTGTCTTTGCTTTGCTTCTCTATAGTGATCACAACATAAATTGCTTGTCTTGTTTGACTTCCTTGTTCACCAAAGTTGAGCAGATTGTCGCCGTTTTCAACGCTTCTACCAGACAAAAAGCTTGGGACCATTTCTCGAAAGCCCAGCGAAAGAACATAGACATTTGGCGAAAGCATTCTGAGGTTGGTGATTTTATTTTTACTTTCTGTCCATCATCTCACAGCTGGATTGACACAGAACGAGTGTGATTGTAGCTGGACATAGTGTATTTGGCAATATTTACAGCTACCATTTTAGCTGTTAATCAACTGGCCATTTACAGTCTCATCTACAGTATGAATTGCTCCCATTGCTCTCATTATGGTAATAGTCATTAAACAACATGAAGACAGGGAGCAATGTGTTTTTATTTTTCATGCAAAATTTGGGAAATCACTAGAAGATTATGTTTACTATCTAAAATAATGAACTGAAGTAGTGAAATTAGGGACAATATTTTCAAATAAGGAATTTAGGAGTCATCTTGATCTCTTTTTAAAAGAAGAATCCTGTGGCAAAGATGTTTTTTTTTTTTCACTGTGCCATCTTATGATCATTATAAGATGACTTTGAGTGAAAATAAAATAAAAAATTTCTTTTCTAGATAATGACCTAAGAATATTAAGTCCGTAACTGTGACCTATTCTTTCCCATTTGTTCCATGTTAATCTTTAAAAAAAGTAGATACATTGCTTGTATTGATTCTGTGTATTATGCTTGCAAAGAAACCAGTATAAATGTAATCATACAACCACACGGAGTAAGCAATATGGGACCATGCATGTGTGACTGTCATAAGCATGAGCAGAGGAAATGGGATTCTAACTCCCCTTGCTGTGAGTGGCAGCAAAGGAAGTGCTAAACCTCATCCTGTGTTTTGGTCATCCAGCTTTCGATTTTAATTCAGTATATACGCTATGAGCCTGTATTTTAAAAAGTAAGTACCGCTGTCTTTGTTTTCTTTCTTTCTTCTTCCTTTTTTTTTTTTAATTTTAATACGAGCAATTTACATACACTTGGTTTACCTTCATGTGGTACAGTGTGTTGATTGTTACTATCACAGTCTTCTAAATGATTTTTCTCTGTCTCAGAATAAAAACTTTAGAAGGTAAGGTGCACTTATTTAATTATTTTGTAGTACACTTGTAAAATAAGTGTTGTACACTTAGTTTGAGAAACACAGAAGTGCTGTGATATAAATCATTTGGATAACATTTTAAGTGTCCATTAACTAATGCTAAATTACGGTTGAATACCAATGGCACTAAATGTAACATCCACATGAATACCAAATGAATACTTTATTATCAGTGCTATTATGGTGAATACCAAATTAGTTCAATAATGGGACACTTAAAATAAAATGTTAGCATAATTTATTGGTACAAACTGTATTTTGCATTTTGTTCACAAATATTTCATATATATAGTGGATAATGCCTTTGTTCAGTTGAAAGTTGGGAAGTTGGGGATTGATGTTTGTCTTATCTTCTAGAGAAATATGAAAATATGATTTGCTAGTAAATTATTTTAATTATATTAAGATCATCCCTTCTTAAGCTAACTTTCTGTAAGGGGATGTGGTGTGTCATTCATTTGCTGGTTTCTAAATATTTTATAAACTGAAATGTGTAAGAGTTGGACTTCCTAGAAATGTTAATTCTCTACTCATTTTTTCAAAAATTACTGCCTTTTGTTTTTCTAAGAAGAGGACAACTAAAACAAAATTATGCAAAGCATCTAGCTAAATCAATATGTTTTGGAAATGCCTGTTTTTCAGATATGAAATGTGATGGAAATATACCAAATGGTATATTTTATTTAAATTGTATCTTCTAACCATGAGATTATCTGCTGATTTGTTTAACTACTTGATCTACTTCCAGTTTTTTTCTGAATTTAGAAAAGCTTTGCTAGAAACCCAAGGCAAAGGAAAGACTCAGACACTCTCCATAGAAAATTATTGACTTTACTGATTATGTAGACGCTGATGCATCAAGGACATTTGTCCACTAATGAGGGAGTAAATGTAAACAGATGTCTGCTCGTGTGTGCAGTGTACTGCCCCAGGAAAAAATGCAGGTGGCCTTTTCCAATAAGGAATTCAGAAATGGCTTGCCAATTTCTTCCAGAGGTGCTTCTGATTTCATTAGACACTAGTTGAAAATTGAGCCTTTTAACAGCTTTTTTTTTTTTTTTTTAATTTGAAATTATTCCCCTGTAAAACACCCACTAATTAGTTTCCTTGCCTTTACTGGGATTAATGGGCACAGATACATTTTTCAGAATATTTGAGATCTGCCGATGAACCAGGGTACAGCTCAAGAGAAACGCCTTCCCTTTTTTCACGCAGCCCCTCTCTGACAGATTATTGTTAATTGCACAGAGCTGTTGTCGGACTCCTCAATGCTGTCTCCTCCTTCCACACGACTCTCCCTTGTTTCAAATATTTCAAACCACCTCTTTGGGAATTAAGCTCTTTGTTGGCAGAAAAATTAGCTGTCTGCGGGTGGACAAAGCCTACACTAATCACAGTGCAGCATCCCCATGTTACACCTGACAGGATTATTAGGACAAAATAGAGTCCTCTCAATCTTCTCAGTGCTGCCATTAAAAAGGCAGCCGCTCCACCCGCGCCAGCTTTTCTGCCCAGAACAAAGAATGTCTAGACTCCGACAAAGCCCGCATGCCTGCTGATCCTTTTCTTGGTGACATGTGCAGGGGCTGCCTGCCTGCCCTTGCAGTGGTCACCCGGAGACCGAGACGTCCCTGCTGACACTCGGTTTGGATCAAGATACAAAGATTTTCAGGCCAGCGTTATGGGACTAGGTCTTTTAAATCCAAGGCAATCTGTGCATAGGGACAGAGGGTGAGATTCCTTTGACCAGCAGTAGGCACTTACAGTACACAGCTCTGCACCGCCTGCTTTCAGCTCCCCTTGCAATCAGCAGAGAGAATGAGGCACTTTTAGGGTGCCTTTTAGTTAATACAACTTTGGGTGTTGGAGACACCTACATTTGGCCAAATGAATCATACCCCAAGATGGAAACAAGAATGAGCTTAAGCAGGCTGACAATCTCTTTATCATTATACTTTATAGACCGATCTTAAGTATTATCCCTGCTGCTAAAACATTCTCCTATATTTAGCAGACCTAAAGATCATTCAACGTGGAAAGTCACTCTTTCTCTTGTTTTCCCTGAGTGTTACCTTTGATAAACTCTTTCACAGGAAGAATTCCTTATGCTTCTGTTGTTATAAATATTAATGCACACAAAAAAAAATTATTACAATGATACATGATGTATAATTAAAATCAGAACAGTATTAAAAACAGGTACTAAATAATGAATAATGACTTTATGGAAGTTAATACTAAAAAAAAAGGTAATTTTGGATTTTAGGAGCTCCGAAATGCTCACAGTGAACAGCTGATGGGAATCCGCCGGGAAGAGGAGATGGAAATGTCCGATGATGACAGTGGTGACAACCCCAGTAAAAAGCTGAGAGTAGATGACTCAGGTAAATATATACAAGTGTTGTTTTATTAAAAGCAAACAAAAACCTACATATGAGAAGTGACATGTTAATACCCGATTATATAAGACAGTATCTTATTTTAAATTCTCATAAATTAATTATTTGAATGATGCAAGCTGTTTCTAGGAGATGTCTGTCACCTGCTATGTTCTATAATGATGAAAATTCTCCAGTTCTGCCCTTGGCTGGAGACATTATATTTCCTTACTTCACTCTCTGCAGTTTTGTATGACAGTATTTCATTCCATGGTAGTAAAATGTTTTATTATGAGGCCGGTTCGAGTTATGCTTTGGTCAGTATTCTCTAAAGTACCTTTCTTTGCAAGAAAGACATAATAATCTCTAATCTTTATAAGAAATAGCATTTTAACTGTGGGGATTTTTTGGTTGCATACTGCCTTTCTAAGGGTACCAATTTCACAGTGTGGTACTGCCTTCTGCATGAATTAGACACTCATTAGATGGTTGTCATGAGTCCAAGAACAAGGAATAAGAAAAGAATAAGAAAAGCAGCTTTTTTAGCTTTCTACAAATACTCTGCTATCCAGGATGGACACCAAGAGGTGGCTCAGAGACTGTCAGAGTTACTAACTGGTAACATGATCTGGTTCTATGCTTTGCTCTATTTCTTGGCATTGGGGAATAATTTGTGAGTTGCTAACAAGGGTTTGCTTGTTTAGACACTCATATAAAGAATTAAATTTTCAGGAGCTGAAGCCAGAGCATGGCTAGAAACTGCCAGGCTGCAGTGAGCTTTCAGGAAAATAAAGAAGGAAGGAATAAATTGAGTCACCATTAGGGTAATCCTGATCTAGTCCTTTTCATACAGACATCGTAGTAAGAAAGGAAATAATTTCATCTTTTCAATAATTTAAAGTCCTTGTATGCCAGTCAAGAAGTGTGGATTCAAACTTACAGGGAGAAGAACTCTTTGGCTCCTCCTGTGACAAGATACTGTGTGAGTGTCTCCAGAATTAAAGACCAAATGAAGGAGTGTCATTCTAGCAAACTTGTTTTGACTGTGATATCTCTCTTGAGGCAAGATTTAATATTTTTCCTGGAAGAAAAATGCAACAACAAAACCCATAAAAGGCAGCCTTAATTTTTGCCTGGCTAATTGTGTGGATTTGTATTTTCTAGATACCATTAGCAGAGTGTTTGAAGCTGAGACAGTGGGTTGCTGCAGACCAGGAACTGCTAGGAATCAGCAAGTTTTATGACTGTCTAATCATTTTACATTGACTGTGTCCGCTCTCATGGAGAAAAGTCATTAGAACTAACAACAGGAAGGTAGAGCCAGAAATATGTATAGCCTGCATGCCAGAAGAGGAGCAGGAAAGTTTTGAACTGTAATACTTACCAATTCAGCCAGGTTTAACATAGGCATGCTTAGGACAGAGCTGTGCTGGTCATTCAGTTTGTAACATCACAGACAGGAATGCATGTTTGGCTTTCATGCATGAAAAAATACATTACTGTCAAAAGTTTTGATGTCTGAGATTTCTACAGCGTTGTATCCCAAACAATTTCAGGTTGTTTGTATTGTTACAATGTGGGCACTTGAGCAAGCCCAGTACTGTCTTGCATTCTAAATCAAAAGTTTGAAATATGAATCCACTTGAGTACATGTCCATCATTGTTGGTTGTACCATTCATCATCCTCTTAAATTCAGTGGAGTTGATCCATACTGCTGCATACATAGTTCTCAAATTAATGTCATGGCTTTCTTCTTTCAACACTACACTCTCAGCTAAAGCAAGTGCATTTGGTCCTTCTGTCAATGACAATAGAGGAAACTTGGAATTAAACCAAAAGAGCTATTGAGTATAAAAGATTGGTAAATTAAAATAAACTGAGAAGAACTTTTTTTATTATTACTCTTACATTCAGAAACATGATTCTTCTTTCCTTCTTCTGGCATTTTTTATTTACTGTTTGTGTTAGCTGCCTTCTCTTTTTATTTATTTTTTCTTTTCTTTCTGAGTACATCATTCCAGAACCATCACTTTGTCTCACTGGAGTGGCTTTTTGTATTCACAGTAACGTCTGTTGTATGAAGAATGTCTTTTAAAGAGTCTTTTGTCACAAAGAAATCATCCTGCACATTAAGAAAACATTGTCACTTTTTTTATTTTTAATCTCTTTTCTTTAAAATTTTTTCTAAGTACTTAACCTTGGGAAGAGCAAGACTTGAATAACATGAAGATATTTTGCCTCTTTAATTCAAGGACAGTGTGCACACATAAAGGTTTAAAAGTCTAAATCCAAAAGTAGCTGAAGCAATGAGACATGGTGAATTGATTTGGATGGTTCCAGAGCTCTGGACTGCATGTTCTGCCATTCCAACAATTTTCTTGAGGACATTGTTTTTCAGCCTGCCCTTTCTGACAGTGTGAGCAAGACTGCTGGGAAGTTACAACCTCAGAGCTATAATAAATGACAGATTCCCTCAGGCTTCAACACCTGTGTCAGGTCTTTTTTTCAGTGGTTTGCCTGGTTAAGTCACCACTAGTACAAGAAGGCTTAATTAATTCAACAATTTAGAATGGGTTCTAAGACCTCATTCTGTCTCAGTAAAGCGTAGATTCAGGAGACTCCCAGCATAATTTCTTCTTTCCTAGAAGAAAACACACTTAGTGTGTCACACCCTCTCACAGCTAGATAGTCAGAATAAAGCTTTCCTCTAGGATATCTGAAGAGAAACCTATTAATCACCCTGAGGAAAAGAGGATGGATTCCAGCCCCAGCATTTGAAGGCATACTGCAACACATCTAAACCCTGAGACTGTGAAGAAGCACTTCAGTGCTTGAATGCTTGTCCAGAGTTGCTGGACTTTGGGTTTCAGAGTGTTGTGGTTTGACCTAGCTGGCAGCTAAGTATGACTCAGCTGCTTGCTCTTTCTCCAAGCCCAGAGCAGCAGGGAAGAGAATCAGAAAGAAGAAGTACTAAGTTGTGGGTTGACATAACGACATGATAATGGTAATAGTGATAGTAGTAATAATGATGGTGAAAAGGAGAGAGAGATGGAAATAAAATCCAAGAGAAATAAGTAATGCACAATTGCTCACCACCTTCTGACCAATGCCCAGCTTGTGCCCCAGCAGCAATTCTCCCCTCCTGGCCAACTCCCCCCAGTTTATGTACTGAACATACAAGCAGCTCTGTGGTATGGGATATCCCTCACCTGTCCCAGCCATGCTCCCTCCAGGCTTCTTGTGCACCTCCTCACTAGCAGAGCATGGGGACCTGACAAGTCCTTGGTTTAGTTTAGCAGCAAAATATCTCTGTATTATCAACAATCTTCTCATACTGAATCCAAAACACAGCACTGTGCCAGCTGCCAGGAAGAAAATTAACTCTATTCCAGCTGCAAGCAGGACACTTAGGAATGTTACGTGTAGCTCACACTCTAGCACACAATAACATCTGGGGATGACTAGCCTGATACTAAGAATAGTTTGCATTTTTCTTCAAGTCATTCAAGAGATTAAACCTTGGAGCATGTTAGAAACTGACCTTTGTTTGGGAAGATTTGGTCTTGCGACGATCAGAACAGATCCGTAGGGAATGGTTGCAAAATGTGTCCCTCACTCTAGACTCAAATCCTCGTCTTTCATCTGCAAATTGTACTTCTGCTAGCTATTCATAAGCTTGATTTATTGTCAGTGACTCAGTGGCAGAACTGGGATGAGAACTGGCATCTCTAATCTCCTAAACCTGTCTGCCAGCCCCTAGTCCACGTTGCAGGCCTGAGCCACTGCCTCCTGCACGTAGACCTGCTAATCCAGGTGTTTTACAGGTCATTCTCCCCAGGCTTAGTCAGCACCCTACTCTGTTCTGCAAGCTGAAACTTCAAGGAAAAGAAAGGCTTGTTTATTGTGTTTGAAATCATCTCAAACAGCTGCAAGGATAGCCTGAAGAACCCCCTAGGGTATCCAGTAAGATGGTCCAACTGTCATATGTGCCTGGTTTATAGGAAATCCTCCTGGTTTCACAGACTAAAAGTCATTTGCATTCCAGGGAAAGCTGGAAAAAGACTGACCTGAGGCTGAGTGATTCTCACTTGTGGTACCTGCTATTACCTTAATTTTTTTTTCCGCCCAAAATTCAGCCTTTAAACAGTGATTTTTCTGCAATGTGGATTTTGGAGTTTGTAAGAGACAAGATGATTGCTGAAGTAAAGCTGGAAGATTGCTAAGAAAAAGATAATAATGATGATTGGCAACTCAGTTAATATATTTTAAAGTCAAGACGCAGCTATTGAAGCATTAGATCAAGGGAGAAAAAAGACATTCAGTGCTGGAGTCTAGAGGATATACAAAAATCTTCAGAATTATCAGGATTTGTGGAAGCTTCCTCTCCCACCTGCTGGCACAGGGAGTAAGGAACCACATGTAAAAGCCTCAAAAGTGATTTTGAGAATTAGTGAAGATGTGTTTTGTAAAGAAGAGCTGAAGTTTGGTTTATGCCTAGAAGGCACCTGTAATTTTACTGTGTAAGGGGAGGTGGCTTAATCTTTTTCTTTTGCAGTATGCAGCGACATGCCATTAATTCTAGCAACTCCAACTTCAGCAAGAGACTGCTGCTGGTGCTGCAGAAAAGAATGAAATGCACTGTGCTTGGAGAGGGGTGCAGGAAGCATGGATATGTGATTAAGGTGTTTGACTGGGATCCCAGAGCTCTAGGCCAAATCCCAGCTCTGCTACATATCCCCTGCTCGGACTAATCAATGAAAGTGTATAATCTCAGTTCACTAGTTTCAAATACCGACAACAGTTCTTCCTTCCACTCAGTCACTACCTGTTCTGTCCACATGGATGATAATTTTCTGGGTATAGGCATCCCTCCAGCTCAACAGACTTGCAATAGCCTACACATGGGACTCCTGGAGCATTTCACTACTGTTGTACTGGCTGTGAAGAAGTAGCTTAATAACATCTCAGAGACTGCGTGCAAATAATAAATTGCAAGCTGCATAATGCAAGCCTAGTTTGAGCGCATAAGATGAGTGCTGCTTTGCAGGTTAGGGAGGACATCCTCAATGGCAGCATTTTCAGACATACCTATGGTAGGTGCCAAACTTAAACACTGAAGTTGGATCTTTAATGCTGTCCTGAACAGATCTGTCTCGTTAACAGCATCAGCTCTGTCACTTGCTGTAAGGGACAGGCTGAATAGAGGGCAGTCCATCTCACAAAAGAATATAAGTCCTTGTGAGACTCAGTGTTTTAAAATCCCACCCTGATCCACACAGCATAAAACAGGCTTTGGGATATTGTTTACAAGTCTGTCATGAAAGTTGCAAGCCTGGCAAGTCTTCAAGAAAAGCATGAAACAATACCAAAGTGATCTGTGTGATGCTTATTCATCTTTTCTCTGCAATTCAGTCCTCTTTTTGCTTTCTCTAAGGCTTTTGTAAATGCAGTGATGCACACATGGAACAGAAACTGTGTTTTATAGGTGGATTAAACTGGTAGGAAAGCTTTATATTGCTTGTTAAAACTTTGAATAGAAATCTCCGAGCTCCAGCTGTGTGGAGCTGAGCTTTGGTCTCCCTTTTTTTCCAACTGAACAAGTGTCACAGCAGATCTCATGTCAGATCTTCTTCTTCCTCCTGATCTCAGTGATCAGATAATTCTCCCTTGTTTTCTTGTAAGACTAACCTTTTGGGTTTATGGGAGATTCTGTTTCAGACAAAAGTCTGATTTATTTTTCCATCGTTACCCACCATCCCATAGCTTTTTGGCATCAGATTTTATTGATATTTAACAAACTCATAATTTGCCTATTTTCCTTTTAAACTCTTATTGTTAAACATAATGAAAAATAACAAAATGTATTTACTTTTTAAATTAATGGGCTAACATTGCTTTTTATTCCTTAAATGAAGTGGTACCATTTCAAAGCCATCAGCAGCTGGTATAATAAGCAGCCCTGCAGTGAAAAACAAATAAACCCAGTCAACAGACGCCACCAACCTGGTTTTAGAAGCATTCTCAAAGAAAAGAATGTATTTAAAATGTGAGGCTCTGAATGGTCAGTGTAGTGCCACAGTCCCTTTTCTGGCCAGAGAAGACAGCTGAACAACCCCTTTGAGCTCTGTGAGCAGAGTAACTTCCCTTCAAAAGGAAATGCTCTGGACACAGCAGACAATCAGCTTTGCTCCCTGGAACCATCAGGGGTGATCACTAGAAAGCAGCACAAGGTGATTACTCCCTCTATGCTGGGAAACGTCTGCTCTAGTGTCTTTCACAGCATGCCAGTTCAGAGCTGTTATCATCAGGCAGGCTCCAATTTTGTGCCATAAAATGCATTCCATTTTTCCCACAGCTTTCACAAAAATAGGCCGAATTTCGGGAGGCATGTAGGCAGGGGCCTAATTTTATGCCCCTGGTTTTAAGTCCATTTGCCTCTAATAATGCTTCTTGTGCAGCTGAATTTAGCAGAAAAGTCTTGATGAATCAGGGCTGACTGTAGTTCCCTGGGGAATAAAGAAAGCCTTGTCCTGTCCCAATGTGCCAATTCCTCTGGGTCATATACAACACACAGGCTGCAGGATGGAGGTCTCTGCTGGTCCTGTGGATGCAGCAGTGAAGGGGTTAATCTAACTTCCAAATGTTAGAGGAAACAGGCACTTCAAAGGCATTTTCCTAAAATGGGGTGTAGAAGAATGTCCTGTTTACTACGAAACAAGTCTGTTGTGCTTTGATGCTTTTCCGCTGCCAGAAATACTATTATCTAGATTACAATTTATCAAGTTTTCTGGGTATTTCATACTGATAAGGTTTTATGCAGGATCATTACATATGAGAATAGATCTAATCCTGTTTTTAGTAAGCTTTAAGGACACTGAGGGATTATTTATGTAATAAGATGCAAAGTTGCTATGGAAAACGCTATAGCAACCTAACATCTTCACAAAACCAAGCAGCCACTTGTGACAGCAGTCTAAATTTACATTTATTTTAGTGTTATTTTATTGACATTCTTAGTGTCTCATTTTGACAGCATGTTAAAATATGTTTTGCATTCATGCTAGAACTAAATTAACAGCATGTTGTTAGAATGAAGATGATGCTTATAATTCTTGGAGATAATTTTAGCATATTTCATTTTGTGTAAATAGCATTAAAATAATAGCGAAAAGAAGCTCAGGTGCATCCCATCTATTTGTAATTGAGAAAACAATGTACATTGAAAGCAATATTTTACAAGTCAGTGAAAACTAAACTGCTTTTATTTGCTTCATATTGGAATGAAAATATTTTTAAGAAAAAAATGATTTTGTTATTAGAATTTATTTCAAATCCTATATCTTTTATTGTAACTTTCCCAATTCAGGACACAGGTTGTAATTTTTCATTAGGCTTCATAAAGCAGGGCATCATCTCTAGCGTGTAAACTTACAGTTTGATAGGGGATTGCCCTGTTTAAATAGGATTTTTCTAAAACATAGGATAAAAATACACATTGCCCCTTAGGAGGTTAAATAAAAAGGGAAAGAATAAACAAACACAAAGTGATGAAACAGTCTGAACTCTGTCCTCTGCTCATTGCAGTTAATAATGAAACTCACATTGAATTCAATGGGAGCAGAAGCAAGCTCTGTATATTGATTTTTTCCATCCCCCTCCATTAAGAGTCCTGAAGTGCGGCTGTAACATTGTTGAAGTGGGATGTTGGCAGCAAAATCAATAAAAGACAATATTAGAACATATGCTGTTTTCAGCTTCCTCACAATCTGATATAGCTGGTATTAGCATTCTTCTCCGAATTACATTTTATGCTTTCTATAAAGTGACCTTCCTTACAGTGCCCTCTCCAATATAAAACTTCTGTGCTTTTTCTTTCATATTTAGCCTTCAAGAGAATAAGCCCTATTTATAATAGTGAAGATGTCTGATTCTGAACAGAGCACAAAGAACAGATTTCTTGAAGAGTGGCTTTGGCCTAAATGTTATTTCTGGCCTCCAATGAAAGATCATTTCTATTAGTGTTTAAACTAAGATCTTGGGGTTACATTTTCTTAATCATGCTGCCCTTCATGCCCTCTAGTTTTTAGAAGCCCTGCTCACCCCGGCACATTAGAGAAGCTTGCAAATACTGCGTGAGGTGGAGATTTAGGTGCCTTCTTACCCACTGTTATTTCCAGGAATCATCAGCCATTGCCAACATGTCAGAGGAGATAATGATCAGAAAGCAGAACCTTTTCTAAAGTCAGTACAAGCTTCTAAGCTCATAATTGCAGGTTTGAGAAGTGTTCTTATGTCATGAGACGACCAAGGGTGGCTGAGGCTTCCAAAGCATTAAAAGCTTCCTTTATAAATCATGAATCTTCTGCTTCCTTTTGTTCCACCAAATTGGCAGTCTGTGGTGTGGTTTCATGCCAGGAGTTCAAAACACACCCAGCAGAGTTCCTGCTTTAAGCTGTGGAGCTACAGAAACCCCCAAGCTACTGCTAGTTAGTGGTGCTGTTTTACTTTGGTGAATGAATCTTAGATTCAGAGGAATTTCATGATGTCCTGCTCTTGTTTTGGATAAAGGCCTTCTCAAGAAAATAAGCTTCTTACTAATGACACATATCCATAGTGTAGCATTTTCATGACAAGTATATTGTGGGATTTGATTCATAAATTTGAAAGCAAAGTGGATTCAAAGCTGCTTGGAGGTGAGTGATCTTCTTTCAGTCTTATTTGGATTTAGATTCATGGCAGAGAGAAGAGAAAACAAAGAACTGTCCTCTAGGATATGAAATGCAGATTGAAGAGCTAAACACTGCACCATTTTATTCCAGTTCTCCACTAGTTCCAGCATGTGACTCCTTGAGCACTAGCATACAGAAAGGTGGTTTGTTTTGTTGGTGGTGGGTTTTGGTTTTGTTTTGTTTCTAAATTAGGAATTTTTATTGAGTTTTTTGTTGTTTGTTTTGCCTTTCAGTGGGCAAAATAGTTTGCAACCTTTTGTTTCTTTATCTAGCCCTCCAAATTTTGATTCATTGCAAGTTTTATCAGGTGCAAGAACTGTGCAAGCATGTCTTTACAGCTCTTGGATCAAGTGGTTACTGGGCTGCTTCTTCAACAGCCAGGTGCCCACTTCACATGTCAACCAGGTAATTCTCTGAAGGTACTTGGGTGGTTGCTAGTTCATAACACCACCTTCTTCATTGATTCTTTGTCAGGTGTCAGATACAGACTATCTTCCTTCTTGAATTTGTCTGGAGACTAGTGAGCATTTTTAACAGTCACGGAAGAAAACGATAAAAAGCAATAACTCTCCCTATGTTGTTCTGAGATAGTCATCTGTCTCATAATGTTTTGTTGAAAGATTTTGAGATGTCTGTGATTGATCCTACAAGCTACTCCCTGCTGGTCAGAGTGGTTGCACTCACATTCTGCTCAACACCCTAGATAAAATGTCCTAAGTCGTGGCTTACTCAGAAAATCTGGTACAAGGACTATTTCACACTTATCTCTTCAAAGCTACAGATTCTTTGCAAATTTCAATAAAATGTCTTTTTCTGAAAGACCTGGAAGTACCTAACTAAGCTCTGTAGAGCTCTGTTTTCTGCAAGTTTGCAACACATTTGATTTTTCAAAAGCTGAGAAAATACCTGCTAAACATGGTAAATTGTGGAAAAACACATTTGCCTCTATTTGCATATACTGAATATTCTGGAAGCAAAAGGAGGGGAGAAAAGGAAGTTTTGTCTTACAGATACAGCTCTTCTGAACATCCTTCCATTCACAAAAAGGATAAATTTCTCAAGAAATTCTGTCTCTGAATGTGAGGGTCAAAAAATTACAAGCTTAATGTCATCATTTGCTTATTCCTTCTAAGGCATAAAGGGGTAAAAATGTAATCTTATTTAAAATCCATTTTTTTCTAAGGCAAAAGTAACTGAGTATTATGAATATACTGAATATTTCAGTATTATGCAGAATTTTAAAAGAAAAATTAACTCAGCCCTCTAATCCACTACAAGGTCAGAGACATAGCTGGATAAATGCCCTCCTGCAATTTAAGGTGCAATAGAATTTTGTTCAAAAGTGGTTTATCCTCACATTTATAGAAAGCACTTTACATTTATGAACAAAATTTTTCTATTATAAATCAGACCAATTCAAATCACCACAGTCGTTTAAACCACTCAGATAAGCCCTTTCTTCCTTAATGAATGTGACAAATTGAAGGGATTCACGTGCACACTGTCAAGTTTGTTTCCAAGTAGCAGTGGTATTTTCTTCATAAATCCTATAGATTAATTTTTTTGAGTTATTGCAGCGGTGCTGAGCCTGAATGCAGTTCCTAGTTCAAATGTCAACAGCAGTTATGTAGCCATCTGTCTGCAAGTGCCAGTGCTGATTGTTTAAGTCTAAGTAAAAATATAAGAGGCACTTTGACTCCTAAAAAGGAACCACCACTGACCCAACTACATGGAGGTTTTATGTGTGTAAAATAATCCTTGAATATCCTAAGTGATTTATGTATCACGTGTACATGCACACATACAACACCTTTGTGCAATATATATATATAAGATTATGTAACATATATGAAACACTCAGCATTCATCAGCATCTCTTCTGCTATGCAGAGATCAAATGTCTGTACCCTCAGCTGCAAACCACCAGTAGTACAAGCAGCATTTTTCATTGCTGGTGTGGGAGTCAGTCATAAATGCCACGTGGTATCTCCCCAGTAACCAACGCATTTCTTATTTTCTTGTTTCCTTCACCCTCAAAACTGAAATCTCCTCTGCTCATTTTTAGTGTTGCATGAGTACAGTAATTTTTAAAATATTGATTAGAGGAAAAAAAACACTTCTTTTCTAGCATCATTAAAGAACAGTCTCTGTAAAAGTGATGTAACAGTCCTATTTCTCAATTAGGATAAAAGGTAGAATCTCTAAAAGAGATTTATTGCTTGATTGATCATATTTAACTGAGGCAGCAGTTACTGGTAAACATGAAGCACCAGAAAAATTCACCTCATCACAAACCAAATACACTAATAAGAAGTTAAGTGGCTTTTTGTGAATTTTGACAATATCTGAGAATTGCTACTATTTTTGATCAAATTTATTCTCCTACATTTTACTGTGATGGCTTTCTTCCTAACCAACTCGAATAAAATCCATGCAGAACCACATCTTCACTATCCTGTCTCCCCTTACACATCTGCCAAGTCATCTGGTATCAGTGCATGCCATGGGTGGTGGTAGAAAAAATACAACCCAAAATGTAGAATAAAGAATGGGCCCTGTGCTTTAAAGAGGTGACCTGAAGAAGCTGGTCTCAGTGGGCCAAATTAACTAGCAACTGTCAAAATATCATTTAGAAGCTATGTAAGGTTCCTGTTCTCCAAAGAGATGCTGTCAAGTAAAATAGACCTAAAATGTGTCAGGCTTTGATATTATTGTAACAAGGTGGTCTCTTCCAAATTCCAAATATTCATTTCAGTAATGTGATGTGACATCTTTGTAGGAAAAGTCCAAAACACTTAATGCTGCAATTTACCTGGGACAGAACTGGGTAACAGGGGACTAGAGAATGTACTGCAAAATATGTATGAGTAAGGAAAGAGAGAAACATCTGGCCATGTCAGGCAAGTGGGTTTTACAAATGAGCAAATAGATGGACTCATGCATTCAGAGCTGGAAATGAACTGAACAGAACCAGTGCAAAGGTAAAACAGATGAAGGTACAAAGAAAGGAGTAGGAAAATTGGCTTAAAGTGAGAAATTAATCTTGCATCTTTGCAGCCTTCTGGATCACTGTTCAGGTGGGTTTTCTGTTGCCATGAGGTCTAGATCAATGATCCCAAACTGACCACTGGACTCAATGATCACTTGTTAGACTGTAGGAAGTAATCTACATGTTTATTCCTTGGACTGGCTAAAACAGCTAAATTAAATGGTCTTGTTAGTGTTTTTGAGTCAGTTTCTGAGAGCATGATGAAAAAGGAAGAGCCAGTACTGATACCCTGTCTAGAAAGTTTGGAAGCCGCTATTCCATAAAAATTTAAACCAGACATTTTCAGCTAATGATCTCTCTAGGCCTTTAAAAAAAATGTGAGATATCTTGGAACTCATCATAACGCCACAAGAGTTGGCAGCACTGCTCTCTGGGGAATTCTTAGTCCCCTGCAGAGCCAGCATTTGCCTATGACTTTTTGTTATTAGTCCCAGCTGGACAATAATAGATCCTCCCTTTCCCTGCACCTTTGCTGGTATTTGCAAAGAGCTATGCTTCATTACACAAGAAGTAATAAGCCTTCATAAATTACTGGTGAGCCACAGGTGTAGTAAAGTTAGGCAAGAGCAGTGATATTGCTGATGTCTGCTAAACAGGGGAAAATTCTGTAAACTGGGAAAAACCTCTTGTCAGAGAAATACTTTTGTTTCTCAAATGTGAAGAGGTCTGTCCTGGATGGGATGGATAAAATTGCAATTAATCAACTCATAGAATCATAGCATGGCTTGTATTGGAAGGAACTTTAAATATAATTTAATTCCAACCTAGCTTTGAACAGTACCATGGATGGGGCATCCACAGCTTCTCTGGGCAACTTGTGCGAGTGCCTTAATATTCTCACAGTAAGAAATTTCTTCCTAGTATCTAATCTAAACCTGCTCTCACTTTGAAGCTGTTCTTCTTTGTCCTGTCACTACATGCCATTGTAAATAGTTATTCTCCAGCTTTCTTATAAACTCTTCATTTTTTTCTTTCTTATTTTCCTTTTTTTTTTAGCATTCTTCCATTTACTAATTGTTCGCCACCAAATTTTATTTGAATAGGAAGTCTGAAAATAATTCTCATGAGTATTCAATTTGAACATCTGGTATTATTATGAATGTAACGGGTATAATGAGCTTCTCTGCATTGAACATAGGCTGCATGGTAAGGAAAGGACTTTGAAGGAGCTGCACCTGAATAAAACAGTTTTCACAAAAGTGTAAATCTCCCCCCCCAGTGTGCAGGGCCTAACTCCTACTAACATTAATGACAATAAACCCTTCTCATATAGGATAATTAGTGTCCTCAGAGTTTAAATTTGCAGGTACCAAAACATTCAAATGAAGTGTACTTAGCATTTGAAAATAATGTGGAAATTTCTTCATTGTTTGGTTGCGCTATGTCTGAAGGGGGAAAGAAAAAACTGTTCGTGGCTAAGTTAGCTTGTAATTGCCCCAAATTATTTATTTTTATACCATTCTAATTCTGTTTCTAGAGTTTATTCATGATGCCTAGCTAGCTGTTTCCAAGCTTTAAGCAAAGTGTGCTTTTTCAAAAAAAAAAGCCAAGTTACATAGTCTATTTCTGCAGGAATGAAGGAGTACTATGGAACAGGTATTTGTTAGAGAATGCATTATAGAAAAAGGTTGTTTTTAACTAATATCAGGCGTATTTCTATGCATTCGTCCTCTGAGCATTACACTGGTGATCAGGTATTTGGTAAGTGCCCATAAAGAAAGGCAAGTGTCCTCTGGGATCAAAAGACAAGATGAAGATGACAATGGATCAAAACCGCTTTAAATATTGGATGACTCAGGATCCTGATATTGTGAAATGGGCTCAAGAAGATGCCACAAAGCGACTAAGGTGTACTTGTCAAGCCTTCCTCTTTCAGAAAGCTTCTTGGAGAACACAGAGAGAAAGGTCAGCTGTCACACTTGGTGCTGGAGATGTTGGTTATCACCTGTCAAGTTGCTCATTATGTCCCTTCACCTCAGAGGCCATCCAGGTTGCCATCTGCATTGAGGACTGTGCCTTCCTTCCCACCACCTTGTACAACTCCTTCAAAACTGACCTTCCCACACATCCCAAAGCATGGGTCTACTGACTTACATCCCCTCACACACACCCTCTCACTGAGTGATAATAATGGGACCCTCAGACTCTAGCACAAAATTAAATTTTCAGTGGGCTGGAGCACTAAGCACAACCTTAGAGGGTAAAAATCAATGAGGGTCCAATGGTACTATCTAGTTAACATAATAGAATTACAGAATGGTTAGGCTGGAAAGGACCTTAAACTTTCACTAGTTACAGCTTCCCTGCCATGAGCAGGGATGCCATCTGCTTTATCTCCTAAGACCTTCTTCACTGTACTTCTGCAAAGACTGTCTCCTTTACTAATGACAAATGCCATTATGGTATAACTTACCCTGTTTTCTACAGCATCAAAACACAGTTCATGCCCTTCCAGATCCCCCAGAAACATTTTTCCTTGCTGATTTCCCCCTGCTTGTACTGCTTCACAGTTCACCTATTTGAAAAACAAGCAGGCTAGCTAGAGGCCAGGGATAACTTCTATTGTTTGTATTTATAGTTGTGAACTTTGTGTCCTTATTTCTCTCCGCTCACATTTCTTCAGTCCCTCAAGCTGAAAAGTCTTTGAAGAAGTAGCTGTGTCTTGCAAGATGGCTTTTTTGACATTGAAAATGCACTGCAATGGGAGTGATGAAATAAATTACCATAATATCCATTATTTTGACATGTTTTGATGCTTCTCTTCTTGCTGTTGTCAAAAGGAGCATTATATCATTTAAGCCCTTATTTTCAAGTCAGAAAATCAGGATAATGGCATTAGTAGAACTCAGATGGCAGGAAGGTTTCAGAGTAGGCTCTTTCTGTTTTCATCTGCCTCACTATATGAATAAATCAGCTACAATTCAAAAGCCCTGAAAAATTCTGTTGAATAGGTTAGATGAACAGTCTGGACAAACATTAGAGAAGTTCTCCATTTTATGTTCTATTTCCATACAAATATAAAAGAACCTATGTAAACTGTAGAAGAAGTTCTGCTAAGAGAACCTACAGAGAATATTTACTCTGAATTTACAGGCAGTTTCTGCTATTGTTTTTAGTGTTTGTCATTTGTTTTTCAGATACTATTTTCAGATTCCTTCAGGCTCTCAAGATAGCCTACTGCTTATTCTTTTCAACTCAGTATGTCCTTATTATGCAAATTAGCAGACTGTCATTAATGTTAACTGTAATGTTATTAGGGCATCATCTAATGAGAAATCCACAGTGCAGTTGTGCATTAGTAGAAATGGTAGGAAATTTTGAATTCTCCCTAGTATCCTCAATAAATAAATGCATTCAGAGTTTTGGGGTGTTAGCTTTATTTCCTGGCCACTATGATATGATGTGGGTCATAAAAGACTACAATTCCCCATATCACCTGTGAAGACTTACTCTGCTTTGGCTCCAGTGGGTGTTAAAATGTATTAGGTTAGATTTAGTCACTCAGTACCAGCTGAAAGTAAAAGGTACAGATCAATGCTAGTCAGAAATACCACATTCTCCTAACTAGCCAAGGTAGATGTCCTAGAAAAATAAAGTTAATGGCTTGTTTCTTCTGAGACATCCATCGATGAATATGTCCTTAGATTTCAGTGGATTTTAAATCAGCCAGTCATTTCTTGTATTAGAGAGGGTGTCTTTTTGATTTGGATCTAGTCTGGGTCCACTAAAAGGGGTCTGCCACTGAGGCTGTTACCAAATTGAATATAGCACTTCTGCCTCAGCACAAAGAAATCACTCTAAGCTCTTGGAAATCTTTGAAATATCAGTGCAAAGGTTTCCCCCACGTATATATGTCTAATCTTCCTTCAGCTGCTTCTCTGAGGCTGGCAGGTATCATTTTGCATCCTTCAGTGAAAATGCTGTAAAGAGAATATTGAGCTGTTTTCCAGCTGTGTTTGTTTAGGTAGGAATATTTTCTTCTTGCAGCACAGGCAGCTATTTGGGATTGTTGTCAGTTTTCTTTTGATATAGATTCCTTGTATATAGTTCTTCAGTAAATGCTTTCAGCATTCATTGTGTTCTTATCTGAAGATGTTTTTTAGTGTGCCTCAGAGAGGGATATTGTAGATGAGTATCTGAACTACCAAATGTAAAATGGCTTGAGATGAGATGAACAATTTTTTTTTCAACTAAAACTACATTCATCAGCTTTGTCAATGAACTCTTAGCAAAAATTTATGCAGAATTTGAAAACAAAATTACTTTTTAAAATCCAGATTCTCTTCCCCCACAAATTCTCCTCTATTTTTAATATTCAGTGAAGTGCCTTTCTCTATATCCTATATAAAAAATCAGTCATTAGATATAATTGTTATAAATGAAATAAAATTTAAAATAAATTCTAGCATGTTTTTATAGAATAGATATTTTGCTTGAAATCAAAAGAGACGTCGATACGAATTCAGAGTTATTTTAATCTTGGTGCACTAAAACATAAATATCTTAAAATTATAGTTATGTTAGATCAACACAATGAATGTGTCTGATTTCGTTTAAAACAGTTACACAGCATTGAATGACCTGGACATGCTGAGGTCTATCAGATGTCTTCTTTGTCTTATTCTCTTTTCTGTAAACCATTCCGTCTACACATGTTAGGAACCTAATTTGGAGCTTTAAATGTAATAGCAAAATATATAATGTGTAGTTAATGTCGTATCATTTATAGTCTCTTATCTACAATTACTTCATTTAAACGCTTGTGGCCATTTAATACCCTGTTACACTGTTACTGTGTGTGTTGCATCTCCCTTGTTTAAGAATTTTTGCCTTGGACCCTGTTGTTGTTTTCTCTACTCTTGAGTGATTGGGATGATTACCCAAGTGTATAATAACATTGATAAGACACTGTACACCTGAGGGAATCCTGCCTATCAGAAACATATCTCTCCTGTATTCTTATTCTCTCACTTTAGGTGGTTTGGGATGTTTTTCATGTATTGTGACTTGTTCCATTTTGATTACTTATTTTTTAAACTCTGATAGATTCATCACATACAGGTTACTTGCTTTTTTGAGATGTTGTGGCCCCTTTCATTTCTCTTATTTTGCTGACCCTGTAGCAGACATCTCTTGCTGTCTGTAGCCCCACGTAATAGCCTGAACTCACCTGGGAGTACAAAAAAGAGAAGGAGTTCTCCAATTAGGCTGTAGTGAGACACAGAGAATAGTCAGGCAGCCTTTCCAGATAAGGCAGTCTGAGCCTCAGCTAGACCTGGGTCAGAACCCACGTTTCAGTGGGGGAATACACAAGTCTCACACCCCCACTCGTACAACAGATCTCAGAAGTTTTTTAAGGGTTGGAATAGATGATGAGCAGCAGGTGAACTACTGCTCCTGAGCCACTGTAGAAACTTGACTACATCCCTCATGGTCTCTATTCCTTTTCTCAGGGAGCAGAAGACTAGGCGGTTTCTGGCTAGAATTTAGTGTTACATTAAAAAAGCCAAAAAGGTATCAATTTTGTGAAAGTCTAATTGGTAGAATTAAGAGAGTACAAATGACAGAGAGACTTATCACTAGGGGCTGTAGTGACAAGGGGAAACAGTTGTAAACTGAAAGAGGGTAGGTTTAGATTGGACATAAGGAAGAAATAATTTAGGATGAGGGTGGTGAGACAACTGGACAAGTTGTACTAAATCATATTTAGAGGTCCATTACAACACAAACTATTTAATTTTTACTTGAGGGGTTTTTTTGGACTGATGTTTTTGTTTGCTTGGCCTCTTTTATTATATATATACTTATAAAATCCTTTCTTTTATTATAGGTTGTTGCCTCTTACAAAAATAAAAACTAAAAATAGGACTTCATCCTCTTATTTGCCCATTGGACTCATCAGTGCAATTTCTTGAGGGTAAATTTTGTCATGGAAGGATGATTACATGCTTTTCAGAACAATTTAATTTGATATAACAATACTGTAACTCTTGCTAAATCTTGCAGAGCAATTCTGTAAAATATCCAAATTAAGCACAGTAACCAATCTGTGTCTGCATTTGAATAGTAGCTGACTGTACTTTATTTTGAATAATGCATTTGTACTGCTTTAAAATTAGTAAAAATTATCTGAGATCAAGGTAGGTTGGTCCTACCAAAGATGAAACATTTTTATTGCTAATGAAATATTGTGACATTCTACCTAAGTGCTGGTATAATTTCACAAATGTGCTGAATCATGTTATCATGGGGAACAGGAGACTCTTTTATCTACAGAAGGTCTAGTCAAGAGGTGCCTAGTGCTAAATGGAGTTAATATGCAATGTCATATAATTTGGAGTTTAACCGTACTGCTGTTGTAGGTGAGCAAAAAAGAATTCTGTGACACCAAGCCTGAAATCACTTAATCAGGAATGTAAATCAGTTATGTGATTCAGTTACCAAATGTTGATAGAGCTGGCTATAGAAGATTGTTGTTTTTTAATTACAACTGCTCTGTAATGTTGTTGTGTTACCAGATTCCAAGAAAGAAAATAGCATAGTTTGGCAGTTTGCTATGCCAAATGACCACTGCCACTGCCAAATACAAATGCTACCAGGAATGGGTTCTTCTATAGGATGATAGCCATATCCCTAATTAATGAATGCCACCCTTCCTATATGTATTTATGTTTGGACAATTTATTTAAATAATGTTCCTACTACATGCTTTATAGCCTTCTGCGTTTTGCTACACAAATTTTAGCTTATATTGCAGACTGTGCAAGTCATTTGGCAAATGTAATTTCCATCCCTGCATACTAATCGATTTCTTCACAAACACCTGCTATCAGTTATGATAATAAAAATGCCATTCTAAATTGAAAAGGGGCCAAATGGAGCTTCCTAAGGAAATGACTTAAGCGTCTTTCAATGCCTTTAATGTAGTAATGTTCTTGTAGTGCCAACACCTTTTTTTAGCATTTGCATTTTATATAATTTTTTTCTATTACATCATTTTTCTGTCTAAATGGTTCCTCATAACTGTTGCTATGAAGTAGTTCATAGCAAGGCTGGAGAGAAATTTCTATGTTTCCTCTCTCATGGGACCAAATCCAGTGACTTTACATTGGAAAAATTCCTTAGCTCAGACCTGATTGGAACATCTGGCCACTGTGCAAATATAAATACTAAATGGCTGTATCAGTTCCTATAACATCACTGGGAAAATATTGTAAAGTTGGTGAGTGCCTTGCCCTTGGATTGCATGCCAGTTTCTTCCTAAAATATAAGCCTAAATTTAGCAGCCAGATTGCAAGTAGCATTTGAATTATCCAGGGTCACTTTATGGCTTCTTCCGTCCCAGGAAATAACCTCCCAGCAACAATCCTTGCCAGAACCTAATAATTTTCAGCTCTGCTGGGTCTTGTCTCAGCTCCGAAATGTCTCGCTGGCTTTCAGCTGTATTGTCATCTCTCCAGACAATGTCCTCAGTATTATTTGAAAAGAAACAATCCATTTCACTGATTTTTTCACATTTTCATTTCCTCTTAGCTCTAGCCGCCCAAGCATATGCGCTAAAGGAGGAGAACGATAGTCTTCGGTGGCAGCTGGATGCTTATAGGAATGAAGTGGAGCTCCTGAAGCAGGAGAAAGGACAGCTCTTCCGAACAGAAGAAAGCCTTACAAAGGACCAGCAGCTGCAGTTCCTACAGCAGACAATGCAAGGCATGCAGCAGGTATTGCTAAGGAAGAAAAGAACAGGTCTTCTATTTTAGGAAAGTAGTACAGTGGGGCTCTGCTGTACTCAAGACTATTCATTACGGTCCTGATTTCTTTTCAGAAAATCAAAGGGTCTTTAGTTGGGGGAAAAGGGAGGAGAATTTGGGGATATATTTAGGCATTGTCATTTTAGGAATTCGTAAACTGCAAACCCATTGATCATTCAAGGAAACTCCTTATGCATTTGCTAGTTAGGAGCAAATTGCTCTTTTCCTCTCCTCACTTAATCCAACTGTCCCTGGTACTGCACAAAACTTTTTTTTAAATTGTCTAATATATCATAGTCAATGTTCTGTGGTGTCTTTATTTGCATTCATCTGCATCTTTTTTTTTCTGTTGCTTGAGAATGACTGAGACATCTCCAGTGTGTCCAGACTACCCTCCTTAATTGCAAATGGTTAGCAACATCAGTGCTGTTTCCTGAGCTTTTATCATTTATGCTGACCCACGGGTGTAACCTTTTCATTCAGACAGTTTTTAAGTGGTTTAGTGCAGCGAAAAAGCTTTTTCTCTGACACCAGTCAACGAGAAACTGCATTGTGTCCCTGTAGGGGCAAGGGGTGTCAGTTTATCATAATTATTATCCCTTATTTGTTAGTGTTCTCCTGACACTGTGCTGGGCGAGTCTTGGCAAGCACATCCAGGCTGCTCCCTCTGCATTGTCTGACATGTCCACTGACACACAACAGCCCTCACCCAGTGTGCATGTGTGCAGCATCCTCCCTGCCCAGGCCCTTGTGTTCAGCTGGTACCTGACAGAGCACAAGGGCGGTGGCTCACCACAGCACTGGGTTGTGCTCCCAGCTGGAGTGGAGCCTCTCAGCCTGGCACTGCAGAGGTTAATTTCGATTCCTTCATCTGTAGCATCACTCACGCTCCTCTGTCACCCTCGGTTATTAGATTCCAGAAGGGGACAAGTTGTACCCACTTCTAGACTGTACTAAGCTGCTTTTGTACGGCAAAACCCAAGAGATACTCATTTACATGTGAGCTGCCTTGTTGGGTTAGGAATTGCATGGCTGTCCTGGTACCCATCTAATCCAGCAAGTCTGCAAGTCCCAGCTAACACCCAATAGCAGAGCACAGGGCAGCCCTACACACATTTTGATATCAACACAAACCCCCTTAAGCCTGCGGAGTTTTACAAAATCAGGGTGGTTTATTGTATGGTGGTATAATTCTGACCAAAATACTTTTAAAATTGAAAATAAGTAATTGAGAATTCAGGAATAAAATCTTTCCCAGACTTCAGCATTAAGTCATTAATCAGAAATACTTTAGGTTTATGTATACTTTAGATAAGCTTAAGGTCTGTTCATGATCTTATCCTTGTATAAATGGATACTTAAATATCACTGGTTTTAATAAATTTAACACCATATGTAGAGATTGTGCTATATTTCATCCTGGTGCTAATTCTTCATTAAAATTAGTGAAGAGTAGGCATAAAATACTACTAAATAAAAATTCTGTAGCCCTAGAACCCATTTGGCATTATTATAATTTTCTGTCTGGGGTCTGGATGAAGTATAATCAAGTCTGTAGAATATAAATAGATTTTTATTGAACTTCAAGTAAATGCTAATAATGCAAATCAATAACACAGAGTGACTGACTTATCTCTCTGTTCAGCTGGCCGGGGACACCGTAGTCCCTATTCCTCTGAGAGCTTCTGTGTTCGTGACAGTTCTGCTGTGATGTTCTCAATTTTTCCAGTTTGCCATCTCAGGGTCAGACCTACTTGCTCCCAATGGGATATAATTAGAGATGGCCCAAGGAGCTGGAGAAGACACTGCAGATAATCCAGTCTGACAATATGCTGAGGAGAGCAGCAGCACAGAAGCACGGGAGGTGAAGTTCAGAATATTTGGTGGGAAATTATCAGTCAGTTAAGCATCTGGATGATGGTTTTGGATTTCAGTAATTAGCCATAGTCATGACATCCCATAACCTTTGTGATTTCCATGCAGTTAATGCATGAATATGTAGAAATAAACCTTTGGTTTAGGTAGACTCAGTTTTATCTCAGCTTGGTTTTGTAAATGTTGAGAGATGACAACCTCAGCTGAAATCTGTCCATGTAGCAGGTGCTCAGCATCTATGGAAATCAGTCTCACTATGAAATATTAAATATATATCCAGGACTTGAGTATAAATAATTTAACAAGAAGACCTGTATTCTCTTTTATCCTTTTGTATATATTAAAATTAATTTCAGACAAGGTAAACTGAATGCCACTGAATTCCTAAAGCCTTCATATATGTCTGCATTAAAAACCGTATTTCTTCTTCTTCTTTTCTCTTCATTCTCCTCCACTTTTCATACACTTCTTCTAACTCTGAAAATTAGAGAACAAGGGATTTGAGCTGCAGCCTGAAAAGCAGATTTAGCTAAGAAAAATTGGATGTGTTTTCAGAATCAAGACATTTTTTGTAAACATATTTGGTGCCAAACAATAGCAAATAACACACCACCAATGTATTTTTAATGTACTTCTACCATCTGGATGTTTTTCAGGATTCTTCCTTGTATTTGCAGGACTGATGAAATGAATGTTTATTTTCTCTTCCATCACTCCCACTGATCCAAAGTAGCATCAGGAAAATCACACAGATGTTTGCTTATGAAGTGCACCTTATGGGCAGTAGTAGCAACCTCCTTATTTGCTGTGCCTAAAAAAAGAAAATCCTTTGGACTAATGACATTGAACTTATGAGGGTTTTACTCAACTTCCTCCATAAAACTGTGTCACAGTTTAATTTCATGCCCACTGTGAGATCTCAAACAAATGGAAATAATGTCTTGTATCCATGGTAACAAATGAGATACACTTTACCTGATTTTGAGATGGAAATTGAATTAACTTGTCACTGCTGCATAGGTGGTATTGCCTTCAATTTACTTCTATATAAGAACACATATACCAAGAAGATCAGTTTTGAAATGGCTCTTTTTCCAGCAGTGTTTGGTATGCTCTAAAAAAGTCTGTGATCACAAGAAAGGATGTTTTACTTGTAACTATTTTTGCAACACTTCACAGCACAGCTGTAAGAATTTTTTTAATCTTGCCTCTCTGAAATGTTTCACCAGATACATGACTATAGGTAATGCAGAAAATATCACCTAGTAGTGTTGCTTAATGCTTGAAATTATAAGGCTCAATTTTCAGTGGGTATATTATTTCTCAAAATTTTAACCATTTAGTTTAGTATATTGCATGTGGAATAGTAAGCAGAATTCTTTTGAAAAAATCCTCAACAAAATCTTTTAGCCATTCCAAGAACAAAGCATGAAAAATACACTTTTATTGTATATTTTCCATCAAATATAATTCTTGAAGAACTGCACTTGCCACCTTTATGCTTTGAAACAAAGGCTCAGAATTTGACAGAGAGTCTCTATTGAATTAATGATGTGGTTTCCAGATCCTTTATACAATCTGTCTGAAATTGATAGTGTTAGCAAGCCTTTGAAAAAATGTCAGTTTGCCACATAGGAGATGACACTCATTAGCATGTGTTCAAGTAAATTTTAGATTTTTACTGGTCATCCAGGATTGTTCTCTTCTACAGCACACAGTGCAATGCCTCAAGTTAGTCCTGAGTCTACAGAGGACACCTCCTTCAGCATGGCTCTAATTTAACAAGTTAGCTCTACCATTTTTGTCAGGCTTAACTGGCCAAGGCACAGGGCTGTGCTTGTAGAGCTGTGCTGATTCCTGAACTGATACATTTGCCAAAAGGCTGGTAATTTTGCATGGTGGTTCATTGCATCATGTAAATGTAGGATAATGTTCTTTCCTCTCATAACTCCCTGAGTGTGATGGGCTGAATTTAGCTCCTGCAGACAAGAGTGTCATCCACAAATCCCCATTTAAATCATGCTTCCCTCTATGTTGTATCCAGGAAAGGGATACAAGTGCCTGCAGTTCTGCACATGCTGGGGTGTATCTGAGAACTTCAAGAGGCACCTCATTGCCCCCATCCCCTAAGGGGCCTGATTCACTGGCTGGGCTTGGGATCATGCTCCTAGCACACAGTGACAGCACAGGCTCCCTTCGCTGGCGGTGGCGCTCTAAAGCCCAGCCATGGAGTAATTGCAGCAGCAGGGGATGCACCACAGTGCCTCTCTTAAAATTATTGCTGGAGCTGGAAGGCCAGAACAAAGGGAACAGTCAGGTGTGGTGGGTGTAGGGCTGACATAAAGGCTGACACCCTGCTGTGGGTGCCACCAACTCAGCTCAGCGTGTCTCAGCAGGAGACTGAGCATACTCTGGCCCTGCTGATGTGACATGGGTGTCACTCTGATGCAGTCTGATGAAAGTCCACTTTTGTCTTCTTTTTCTCCCCACACCACACCCATTTAATGTGAAGTGCAATGCAGATTGTGAACCTGAACACTCAGAAGCCAGGAGCTGCCAGAACCCCTGCCTGTGGATTTTGCTTTGTATCCCTCAGAGACCCTTCCCCATTTGGTGCTGCAGGCAGAGAGCACACAGTTAATCATCACCTGTTCAATACCTTCCTGTCCTTGTTGTTCAATATGCAGCTCAAGGTCTTTCTGCAAAGGCCACTTTGCTCCTGACATTTCCTACCTACTGAGGACTTTCTTTTGCAGTTTACTAATAGTTTAACATGCAAAATAAATAGCACATGCGTCTGAGACTGATGCATCTTTTTTTAAAGGGTTTTGATAAATGCCAGATGACTAGCAATCAAATCACAGAACCATTTAGGTTGTAAAGGACCTTTAAAATCATAAAATCTAACAATTAACCCAGTATTGCCCAGTCCACCACTAAGCCATGTCCCTACACACCACATCTACACATCTTTTAAATACCTCCAGGGGTGGTGACTCTGCCACTTCCCTGGGCAGCCTGTTCCACAGCTTGACAACCTTTCTCGTGCAGAAATTTTTCTTGAGAAACCCCTAAAGCCTAAACCCCACTTCAAGCTTTCAGTGTTCATCCAGGTTAGGACTGTTATGTCTGTGATGTGCCTCACTTTTGTGGTTGGGAGGGTAGGAATTGCTTTGGAGAGCATTGCAGCTCCCTCCTTACCCTCATTGCTCCCTCAAAGGAGGGTGATCAGGGTACATATTTGGTGATGCAAACTGTGAGGAGCACACAAGCACACATTTTCCACAGCACCATCGCTGGGAGACAGATTACAAGCCTCTTGTCTAATTGAGGTGTTACAAGAGGCATCTATCAGCTTTTTCAGCAAGAACATGTACCTCTAAAATACAGTAACTCTGCTGAGCAGAAAATCCAAAGGTAACTAGTATTGGCCTCATGATGCTGCCTTTGAAATTAATTGGATTTTCTTTACCATTCCCAGCCATTAGAGCAGAGAAAATCAATTTTCAGATGGGGGTAGGAGAATTTTTTAGTCTGCTAGCAAAGATGGCATTGCTCAGGTCTTTCCTTCCCTTTTCTTCATGGCTTTTTCTCATACAAGTAGTAGAAGAAGTGACTATTCCCATGGCCTACACTCTTTTAGTGGGAGCAGGGACAAAAAGAACATTTCTGTGAAGGAGGTTTGCAACAGACAATAGGGCAGAGCACCATGAGGCTTTTTTTTCCTCATCAATCTTCTAACCAATCTACCACCTATTAAGTTCCAATAAGCCTCAGCTGGCATTGAGGTCTGCAGGTCTCAGATCTTTCACACTTGTTGTTAACTGTCACAGCCATTCCTCTCTGTCACATTCAAACATTTTGAAGTGTAAGAAGCCACAGACACAGGTGCTGGTGGCTGAAAATTGCTGTATCTAGTGCTGTGTAAGTGCCTGGCCATTATAAGAATGATATACCTTTAAATATACAGGTTCTAGTAGCAGTTTAGTGCTGAAATTAAGATAATTGTTGAATAGATGGAGCATGTTATGGCTATATTTATTAATACAGCCTAAGTGCAGAGGAGATTCATAGTCTTTTTTCATTCCTTCTACCTCTAGCTCACCAAATATCTATTCAGCAAACAACCCAAGCCAATGTACAACCCAATGTATTTATGCACAACTATAAATTGATTCTTCTCCAAAACAGCATTGAAGTGTAAATATAAGACTTTTTTTTAAATAATCCCTTTTATTCGCATTTTACCTGGTAAATAAACAGACCGGAATAGTTACGTCGGAAATGTTTTTAATTGCTACTCTTGCAGTATGAATTCCAGTTACGTCTTTCTTTTTTCCTGTAGAAGTGGCTCTGGAATAGTAATGGCAATACTGATAACCATATAGGGAATGGATACAAGTTGATTGTGAGGGACTGGACCCAACATCCAGATGTTCACTTCCAGGCCTGTCCCTTCTCTCGCCCAGTGACTGATACTTGAAAACTGGTTAAGAAATATATGATCTCCCAGGAGAGAGAGAATTGCTCCAATAAGTGTTATCTTTGTTCTCTTGTGGTTTTCAGGGCTCTGTACAGTCCAATCCATGTTTAATCTTCCAGAAAACGCTTAGTCTTTCTGACTATATTAAAAAAAAAAAAAAAAGGAGCAGCTGGCAATTAAGTGCTATTTATTTACCAGATCTCAGACAAGCCAAATGGGTTCTCTTCTCTGTTTAACAACCTTTCTTTATTGAAGGTAGTGTTTGATTTCCCACTTCTGGAACCACCACTTCAATAATATTAGAGGAGTGTAAATAAGGGCCCACAGATACTTTAAGCACCATATTCCCAACAGCTGTTCTAGTGGTAAGATGGAGGAGAGTATCATCTTTTTGCCTGCTTGTGCTGGTAAAGCTAGACTGAGATTGGCAGCAAGAATAAACACTTCATAGAGAAATAATTGGGTGCACACCTTTTATTCAAAATATGAAATAAATCAACTAATATCTTCATTAACATGCTTGTATAGTCTAGTGGTGGTGAAGGACAAATCTTATAAGTTTTACAGTTCAGTGATCTTACATGAATTTTTTAAAAGATCCTAAATACTAGCATTGGCTAGCTGATTAGAATTTCCAAATGTGTTTGACGCTATCAGTGCTAGGAACTCTGTTTCCATTACTAGGAATTGTGTTTCAGTGGAAATTACACTGGGTAAATTGATTGTCTTCCATAATATCGTTCTTCTAATTAAATTTTTATTCCCCATCAAAATAAATAAAGTACTTTTTCTTAAATAGGAAATCAAAATTTAAAAGATCTGTTTTGGTTTGTTGAGAAAAGGCATGCTGCATCATGCTCATTTTGAGACCCATGAAAGAAGAGATGGGATCACACTGCTCAAGTGGCATTAACTGGTGAGGAGTTATCCACTATGGATAGTACAGTTGAAAGGCTGGAGAAGATGAAGATGTTAGGACTAGATGATCACATATTTTGACTGTGCATCATGCAAGGCACCAACTTGTTGTCTTACAGGACAGATATGAGGGCAGAGGGAACATGATGCTCATTTGGGATCAGCCTGCTTTCTTGGATCAGGATCAGGATTCACTCACCTGGCTGTCAGTAAAGTCGAGGGCTATGTGATATTTCAATCACCTCATTATAGAAGAAAAGAGGGAGCTTTATTGATGAGGTGCAGTGAGCTTTGGTCAGGCTTCCCCTCTTCACAGGCCTTGTGTAATTTGCTATGACACTCAGATCACAGAGAGGGATCCCTGATGCTGTAGATCTAAGTGTCATATTGGTAAATTTGAAGATTCTGAGAGGATTCTGTAAGGTTTCTAGGTCTTTTCTTTATTTGCTACAAAAGTCCATAGCTGAGAGCTTGTATTTCTTGATGAATAAGAGGTGTACATGAAAATTACCTGGCAGAGGAAAGCTGTAGACTGTCTCTTAAACCATTCATTGCACCACCCATGTTCTCCTTTCCTCTGCTGCCCAACCCTTAACACTGCCTCTAGCAGCTGGTGTGGCTGAATTGCTAAGCCTCATAGAAACAAAGAAATTGAGAGCTAACTTTCTGATATCTAACAGCTATTTTCTAGAATCTTAGAAAAACTGAAGTCAGAAGGTGTATGTGAAGGTCAGGAACACCTCTGCTCAAAAGAGGGGCATCTCTGGAGTTGTCTCAGTTTTGTTCAGGATCTTGTCCAGCTATGGTCTCCATACCCCAAGGATGGAGAGTCCACAGCTTCTCTGAGCCCTTGTTCGAGAGGTTGGCCACCCTCACTGTGGAATATTTTCATTATATGTAATAAAAATGTTTCTTGCTGAATATGTGTCTATTTTTCCTCAACCCTTACTCAAGAAAAGCCTGACTCCACCTCCTTTCTAACCTCCCCCTAGGGTAGTTTCAGTGTGTCTGTGTCCATTTGTCTGTTTTCTCTTCTGGTTTATTTCTTCGAAACAGCCTGCCTGCAACTACTCTAAGCTCTGTAGAGCTGTAGGACCTCTGGAGTCAGTCTAATAGCAGGGGAAGGGAAGCATGGCAAACACCTCCCTAAGGAAGCATCTGGCCAGATTTGTTCTTTAGTGCCACCTCATGCATTCACACATCAGGTGTGTGTTCGGCTCCCCAACCCTTCTGACGTGCTTCACCTGAGGAGCAAACATGTTCAGCATGGTCTTTGCCTCTGGCCTGAGAGCCAGGAAAACTCACTTTGCAGGTGAATGCCCATCTAGCAGGAGCTGGGCTGTTCACCCTCATGCAGCTCTTCACCATGATCCATCCAAATAATGCCATCCATACAGCCAGGGACACAGCCAGTCCCTGAGAGCTGGCAGGGATGAGAAGCATTGCATTATTACACTGCATTTCTTTTTAATCCCTTAAAAAAACCCAAACCCACAGTCATACTCTTTATTTTAATAATGCCTTGCTGCAACATGGCTAACTTCCTTGAGGGCTCATTTCTAAAGCTTCTTTGACTTGTCTTTCACATTCTCCTGTTTCCTTGGTGATTTGTCAGGCCTCATCAGCGTCTTGTTACTAATGCATATTTGCTCAGCTGGGAAGTCACTTTCTCATTATTCAAGCCTGCCATGTGCTGGCCATTTGTGATATGAAATCTTGTCTGTCTTGCAAAAAGAGAAAGACATTCTTCCAGACAGTCCATGGGAGTACTGGGAGAGAAATTTTTATTTGGTTGATTTAATTTTAATTCATTATTTCTTTTCCTCCTACCTAAGGAAGATTCTGAAAGGAAACATTTACCATCCTTCCGTTCTGTATTTGTGAACAGCTTCTAAGAATTTTGAAATGTTAATTTCCTTGCGATTTTTACCATTTTCCATTTGGAAAACTCCACTTCTTTTACTTCATACAAAATAAATTTAGAAAAGGCGGAACAAGATTTTACTTGGGGAAAAAGAAAAATATAATAAAACATCAGAAATTGCTGTCATAAGTGAGTGCTTTAATTTGAATGCAGGTGAACTCTGCAGTCATTTGAATGCCTGCAATTACATACTTTTCAAATCTCTGATTCTAGTGTAGTTTAAGGGAAGGGACTTCACTTTTGCACAAGTGAGGACTGCTTCCCGTGGTTATTGTTTTACATGCATGCCTTGGTTTCACTGGGATTGAAAAAAGTAGCATTGGTTGGGATACAGCCTATTTGAGACACATAAGTTTCACCTTCTATTTAGGCACCTAATTAATCCATTTTTCCTGTATAGGGATATATTTCCTATAGGTAGAAAGTGGAGATTAATATGAATATGTTTCTCCTACACATTTTATGGGCAGGAGAATCCAGTTAGCCTGAGTTCACTGGTGTTGAAAATGACCATTCTGCAGAGCTGTCTCAGTTGAGCTGTGTAAGAGCATCCTTCTTTGACCAATACACTAATTTCAGAGACTTTTAACAGAAATAATTTCTGGGCATTCTGTAGCTATTCCATAAATGGTAGAATTTGTGCCTCCTTCCTGTGGCTGAACAGGCTGGGTTTGCTGAAACTGCCTGCAGAACCTGTGATTGACATCAGTTCTCCCACCCCAGAGGTGTTCTTTTGTCTGCTCCGCCTTACTCCCCTTTCTTTAAGATCTTTGTAACCTTTTCATATTTCATTTCAAGCAGCTGTATAGAAAATCATAAACAAAATAGCAGGGGCAGGACCATTCAGCAATGTAACTGCTAAACTTGTGGAAAATGCTGGTTTCCCTTTTTTATTATTCTGTCAGCCTTACAGCATCCTAAGTACAGCCTCAGGCCCTGCATTCACTTCTGATCTGCCTCCCTTTTCTTTGCATGCTAAGTTGATGGTTACATGCTGGAAATCATGCTTTCCTTATGGGATCCTTGTCTGTCCTACTAGGCTTGGCATGCGACCACCCTTCTAGGTATGTCCATAGTTTGTATTCAAATGCACGCTGCCTTTTGGGGAGCAAGGAAGAACTGTGGGCAGGGAGGAGGAAAGGAAAGAGAAGGAATATTTCATGGCTGCACAGTGCTACACAGCAGCAAGCCATTACTTTCCCTTTAGGACTTCTCATATATTCCGAGGCAGCGTGTGCTGTTTAGTTGTTAGCATTCTTGGCCACACTGGCACTGCATTGTACACAGCCTGAGTAATTCAGCTGGCTTCAATAATGCCATCTATATTTAATGTTTCAGAAGCTGTGAAGATTGGTTTAAGATGGTAATTTTCTGTCTGCAGTTTTGAGATCTATGCAATATGGGTGGTACTGAACTGTCTCTGGCAGGGATTCAGCATTGGAGTGGGAATGTGTGAAAAAAAAAATCAAAATAAAACACACACCCTCTTTCGCCCCACATAATGAAATTAGCTACCCGCATATTATGTACAGGGAGGATCTGGTCCTCATGAATGAAGGAAGCTTAACATGGAATAGTGCTAGCTACCCTTTTTACACAGAGTAGTTCCAGAGTTGCCACTAGAAATAATGTCTTGCTCTTTTTTTTTTTTTTGGGGGGGGGTGGGTCTAAAATGCCTTGATTGATGTCTGGACAGACAACCAGGAGGTTAATTCTTTCTGCTTTCCCATCTCCTCTCTGGAAATACCAATAAGAGGATATGACTTATGTCTCCCAGACTGATCTAGTCCTACTACACAGGTCCATCTCCTAGGGTCAAGCTGGCAGCCACGGTGACAAACACCTTTGATTGCACATAGACCAGCTGAGCTTCCACGCTGCTATTGGTGGAGCTCTGCAGGTGTCTCCCTCCAGGATCATCAGAGCTATGATGAGCTCTGTGATGTGCTTTTCCACTCCCTGACACTTGTATTTTGGTTCAGGGAAAGACACTGGCATAATATGAAGGGTACCCTTGCAGATCCAAAGAATTGCACACTGAGTAGATGGAAGACAACAGAAATATGAGCCAGGTATTTTCTGGCTGTATAATCATGAAATCAGTTCTTTGCCTGATAATACTGTGGAACTTCTGTCTGAATGCTGTGTCATAAAGCTGGGGACATCAGGGCTTAAAGGGAATGGCCAGAGAAGTGAGACAAGATTGAAAGAACAGACACTTGTATAGTCATGGTGACCATAGGTGTGGTACATGGATTTCCTACTCAGGGAAACTCTGGCAGAAAGGCTGTGTGAGTGGCAATGTAGGTGGAACAGTATCAGACAGCATTATCATTAAAATGAAGAATATTTTTTTTATTGATTGTGGTGTATACTTGCAAGAAATTTGAAAGGCAGAAGAAATATCTATAGGATCAATTTTTTATAAGCACATATATGTATAAAACCAAAGGAATTCTAAATAATTAATGTCTTCATCTTGGCATCACCCATTATAATCTTTGTGGAAAGGCTGTCTGTTTATTAGCAGGCATGACAGCAGTCCCTGTTATGAAACTTGTTTCATTCCTGCCAGTGTAAGATCCTTTTCCCATTTGCTTCTAACTTTGCCAAACATCACGTGTTTGTGCTGAAATTTTTCAGGCTGTTCATCTGTCTTAGGCTGATATTTTTTTCAGTTTCATTTATTTTTTCATTTCCAGAGTGAGACCAAAAGAGAAAAATATGCTGTTTGGCAGGTATAACTCCTTGCTACAACTTCTTGGTGGCTGCATCAACCACTCAGGAAAAAGAAATATCCAAACTCAAACCATGCAAAATTAGCAGGTTCTGGAGCTTTTGGAGATAAATAGAAGGGAGAGAAAAAGAAAGTTAAACCCCCAAGGGATGGCTCCAAATTTTAAATATTTTTGACATCTATGGGGCTAGAATGGGGAAGTCCCAATCCTGTGAATGAAAAGCCTTGTGAACCACTGGAATAGGATACCTTAGTTACACTCACTCTGCTTTCTGCCCTGTGAAAATAGGACACATTTACTGTCTTTGGAGCCTATGCACACACAGTAAACCTTCAGTAGTTGACAGTTTAACCACTAAGACTGCTAGAAGGTTTTATCTCATATCAAGCACTTTATAGCTCATACCGCAATGAGAATGCACACTCTTTTACCCCAGGGAAACTGAGAATGTTGGATATTTTCCTGGGATTCCTGTTCCTCACTGGGCCAGAGCCAAGTACAAAGATGCAGAGCATCACATCTCTCTCTCATGCCCTCAGTGTCTTCCACACCAATTCCTCCCATGCTTGGACAGTTTTGGAAAAATTGCCTTAAACACAGAACAAGAAAAGTCAGGATCAAAGGAAGAGGTATATAATTAGACTAAATCACAGCGGGAGATCACAGTGGGAGATGTGAAAATAAAACAGTGGAAGTTTGTGCAATATGTAAAACGTGGCCATGGAAGAAGCATGGGGAGGGCCTGGGTGGGATAGTTGTGTAAACAAGTTCAACCCAAGAGTCAATCTTGGTTTCCTCTTTGTAACAGATATTCAGTAGTGAAAGGTTACTCAGGGACAAGATGAACTGAAAACTCACTTGGGATCTTCCAGGTGTGGGAGGTTTATACTGTTCAGAAGGTTGGTTTCTGTGGGGTTTCTTCCAGAAGCCAGAATAAAATTCTTTCAACCAGGATGAACGTGGAGTCTGGCCATACTGGTGAGATATAACTTCTTTTTCAGAGAAGATTCTGAAATGGGAGCAAAGACTCATATCCAGTGTGTCTTCTGAAAATGTGGGTAGTAGTATCCAAAAGGCAAGATGAACACATCCCTGTTCGAGAAATGCCAAAGCAGAGCTTCCCACACAAAAGTTGGTTGGGTCTGAGCCTCAGTGGAAGAGACCTATTTATTTCATGGAAAAACCTTGAGATTCAAAATGAGCCTGTGCTGTGGAAAAGTAAAAACACATACCAGAATGTCTCCTGAAGGCTCCCAGGGAGCAGCCCAGGCGGCATGATCCATCAAAAAGCTAACCGACCCGGCTGGACTGTAGAGTGTGTGAGATATAATCAGACATATACCCACATGTATTTTTACTTCAGTGGCTGAATTAATCCATCATACTGATGTTCACTTACAACAGAAATACACTACCAATAACTCCACCAGTCCATGAAATGTCATCTATTTCCAAGCCACAATGCTGACACCATGTCCTTTGATGCCTGGGACTTCCAGTGCAGTGGAACAAGGCCAAGACTTTTTCTGGGTTTGCTGTATGTAACCTACCAAGATGCTGAACACCTGCAACATCAGTTTGAGTCAGCCACCAGCCCTAAGCACAACCATAAATTAAGCTTTAGCTGTAGGTACATGGTTAAATCAGTAATGCATGTTAGTAAAGCAATTAGTAGTGCAATTAGTCCTTTAAATGGAATGTGCTTACAAGGGATATGTTGCCCCAGAAAATCATCGTTTCCTTTCTTGTTCACCAAGAGAAAACATAAACTCCTTTCTTAACCTGTTTGTCTGCTCTTGCTCTTCATCAGTGTCTAACATTCTTCACATCAATATAAAAATATAAAACTATTTCAGAATTAATTAAATCTACTGACCTACTCTTGACAGTCACAATAAATCTATGCGGGATTTAAAGCTAGCCAGGACCGGGGGACATGGGCTTTCAAATATGCTCCTTCATCCCAGAATTCTCTTCATAAAAATAGATTTTGGTCATAGCTTTTTGTTTTGACAATAGATCAGCAGTCTTCCTGGCTGATATATTGATTGTAGGGCATCAGTCTTCCTGATCTAATAAAATATCGCAGCACAAGACAAAAAAAAAAAAAAAAAAAAAAAAAAACCAAGAGGTAAGCTTTTGTCTTCTTGGCAAGCCAGTCTGAAAGCTTTCCAGAATACTGCTTTGCATAGAAGGAATATGGCTGTGGGCCAATGACTAATTATATTAAAGGGCTGTGCTTTTAAATTATTTATATACCATAGTGTTTACCCCAGTATTATTAAAACTACTGCATATACTTCTACAAATAAGATTTTGGTTCAGATGAATGTGACAGTCACTCTGTGGGTGATATACTGTACCAGGAATTTCTACTTTAATGTAGCAAATAGCTTAATGCACATTAACAGATGCATTACTCGTGGAGCACTGCTGCAGAAGGAGATGCAGATGAAAATAGTTTACCTCTGGTCCATTTAGACACAGCAGATTATGCAACAGTAATAAATGTAGAAGCAGACTGCAAAACATTGTTTGAAATGAGGATTTGTGAAACTGGGGATTTTAAACTGCTTTGGATCCAGACGATGCTAACCAGAAACTTCTTTTGTTTGTGCAGCAATTGCTGAGCATACAGGAAGAATTAAACAACAAAAAATCCGAACTGGAGCAAGCAAAGGAAGAGCAAACGCACACACAAGCGATGCTTAAAGTTCTGCAGGAACAGGTGAGTGATTTTGGCAGGAGAAAAATGCTGGCTTAGGCATGCTAAGGGGAAGGAAGGCAAAACCATTAGCTCTGAAATTCTCATGGCTTCACCTCCAAAATCTGTAGGAGTCTGACCACAGAATATGCTGTGAGCCAGACATAACCTTATGTGGCCTGTCTGTCTGTTCTCATTAGGCTAACAGAGTTTGAGAAAACAGAGTAAAAAGTATTTTTTACTATCCAAAATTGGATTTCATGTCTTGAGTAGTATTTCCTCTTATGTATTCTACATAGAAATCAGTGATAATGTTTTTGCTCTGAACCAAAAAAAAAATGTTGGGGAAGTTAAATATACTTGCATGAGAACAGCTCTTCCTTTTAAGATTAGTATTGAAAAGAACATTTTGGCATCTCCTGTGTAATTCACACAGATATGAGTATATAAGAAACTTACAGTGGCATTATCATAATGGCATTTAAAAAGTAGTCATCAATTCACTTATTTAAGCAGCGAGAAGCAAATCTCTGTAAATCTGATTATTCCACCTTTTTTTGATACTAAGGTGTACTATGACACAGAGAAGTATATTTGATAGTATTGTTTTATAAAGATGGTAATATGGATAGTTACACAGCAAAAAGAAATCTGGTCCTAAGTTTGTAAATCTAGAGAGGAAACAGTGCATTGTATGTAAGCGCAGTGTGCACAAATTAATGTTGTCTGTATAACCATGTGGCTTGGACATACTGAAACTGAAAATCCCCACCTGTGCTGCACAGGCACAGTCTCTGCTTTAAGACCTTATTTTAACCCTTTCTATGTAAACTTTCAGCTGAAATATTTGATGGTTTGCTTAAGTATTTTCAGTTTAAGGTCTGTGGGATCTGAATTGCTTAGGTGGCAGAGATTCAAAATGCTGATTTTTCTTATGTTCAAGATTTTTCATCACGTATGTATGAATATGTCTGTAGACAGATGTATACATTTAATTACACATTAGGAAAAGTAAATTATGTTTATTTTAGATTATTTATGGAAGCTGGGACATTGTTCCACATTTAACATTTATCTTTGAACATATGTGATGACAAACATGTTCTGCAAACTACTTTAGATTCTGGAAGCTTTTATGTTCAGATACGTGTTCTTAGCACTTATGGTCACAGAGATAACCAAAATGAAAGCTGAGGCAAGACTAATACAGAAAATGCCATGAGGAGGAATAGATTTGGCAATAACAGAATTTTTATAAACAGGGATTCCACCAGGTCTCTTGAGTTAATTGCTTCTCATTTCCATTTTCACATGGCTTTTAAGGTATAGAATTATAAAGTGCTTTAAAAAAAAAGGAAAAGGAAATTGCATGAAGTTATTTTATATCTTTGTAGCAATTATATGCTGCAAAAACTTACAGGAAGATCTTGCAATATGAGGCCCAGTAGGGACCACCAAGGCAGACTTCTGAATCTCTGCAGACTCTTGCTAATTGCAAATCAAATGTGCACTCATGCTAGGCAGACAGGGGAAACAGTAGCTGGAAGAAAGGCGGGGTGGATCTGCATTTCTCTTGAGAATTAGCTCTGAAACGTGCCTAAGGCCAAGACTGTAAGTAGCCAGAATTCCTAAGGAGTGCTAGGCAGCCAGTGTGCTCCTCCAGGAACCCTGAACGAGTTCCAAAAGTTTCCAGAACAGCAGAAGCCCTAGTACTAATGACCTCCACTTGCCAAGACTCACAGCTTTCCTTTACAAGCACCACAGCTTATCTGTGTGTTTTATCCACAATGGGTATTGAAAATCATCCAGCCGAGCCAAGTAAATAGAGCATTTCTTTCAAAAATAAATAGCACAGGACTCCCACCTTGACTTTATGGCTTGTTTTGTGATGAGTTGGCTGAAATCTGCCAGAGAGATCCCACCCTGCCTCACTCAGGGCATATTTGCATGCGGAGGTGCAGCTGTGTCCGGGCATGGCTGCTCCATGTACCCTCCAGCTGCATCCAGGCTGGGATGTTCTGCAGGGAGAGGTCCTGCTTGCTGGTGACTGCATTGCTGCAGTCAGAAGGTTTCTGGATCAGATCTAGCATGTGGCTGGCAGAGCTAGGTGTCTGAGGGATTCACACCTGCTGGTTTGAGTCAGGCCTGCCCCATCATAGCATTGGATTTACCAGACACTTCTGATTTCTCATCCCGTATCCTTCCAGGCCGGCCCCTCGTTGTCGCTGGCACTGGCTCTGTGTGTTGCCTCAGCACACTCTCCACTGCTAATGTTACATTTCCCCCTGACTTGCCCTGGAGTCAGACTAGGGGACAAGGCAAGTCCTTTTTTTTCCAATATTGTACGTTCTTCTGAGCTTCCTATTCCGAATTTTCTCTACTTAGCCTGTGAGAGAATATAATTAAACATTTTTTGGAAAAAAAAATATCGGAAGAAAAATGGACTTCCCCCCTTTAGCCTGTGGGAATGCAGCTGCACACTTTCTGCCTTGAAGTTTTCCACCATTATCTCCACTGGTTCAACTCCACCTCCTCCTGCAGAGGTCCTAGTCTTGGCATGGATGAAAGCACCTTCTTACCTGAGCTGTAGCATCCTTTTCAGAGGAATGAAATAAAAGAGGTGTGCAATAAAAGAGATGGAGAGGCTCAAGTATCGTCTCTGCATTTATAATAAGTGATGAAGCAGCGCCAGGGCAATAATGGTGGGGAACCATGGCAGGATGAAAGCCTGCAAGCCAAAGTAGCTACAGGCTGAGCCCAGTCTCCCTTCAAACCCACGTGCGGCTGATGGGAATGTGGCATGTCACCAGAAGAGCACATTGCTAAGGAGCCAAAGTCATCTAGGGGTTGACAGCACTTTATCAACCTGGAAAGGGAAAGGCAAAGTGTAAGCAATGAACAGCATTCCTTGAGCACTCAGGACACTTCCATCAGCATGCAGGACAGTTTTACAAAACTTTCTGACCTCATACTCAGCTGAACTCGACAGGACTGCTCATGTTGGGTGGATTTCTATAATGAAGAATTGGCAGAACCAGGAAAAAGCTCTTTTGGTCACACTGTGATGCATAAATACCTAATTCTGGTGCTTGGCTGGAAGTAGCCATCTCAGCTCATTCCTACCAGATATCCTCACTGTGAGGTGGTTTCACAGGATGGTTATTCTTTCAGAGTAAGGAAAACATGCAGCATTCATTGGAAATGCACCACCCTGCTGTCAGTATAAATTGCAGACTTCTTGAGGCTTTTGAAAGATGAGCTTCAGTGAATTGAACCAGGAGACCTGATGATTTTGCAGTCCCCAGATATCCTTTGTACTGCTTTATCAGGAAGTGTTGCCCTCTTCCCTCTCCATCAGGACTGCTTTAGTGGCTTGAGCAGCAATTCCTGAACTGGTGCAGTTCACAGCCCTGCACAACAAGGTACAAACAGACCATGGCCTGCTTACCTTAATTGTCATATTGGAAACTGGAAAGCTGGGAGCTGAATCACACTCAGTTCAACTGTTGCTGCCATGTAGCAAAATTATGATGGAGGTAACCCCCTAGGATGGTGGCCCACCAATACTTCTGAGTCAGACACTAATCTATACATATTAGTGTTCCACTTCACCAGGATTTTAGGACTTCAGGATTTCAGAGCCACAGCTATGGAATCAAGTTACACCAAACCCAGCTTCTTTGGCAAAAGAGAAGGATTATTGTTCCCCATCCCTCCCCTCCCCCTCCATCCCCCTCCTCCACATGATATCTACTGTGAATTAAATTAGAATAAAAGCATGACTCTTGAGAGCTTTGCCTAAAGAGAAAATTATTCCTGGAGTTTCATTTAAGTGTACAAACTTCCATGGCTTATAGGCTCAGGAGAGCTGTGGTGTCTCCTCTTTCCTCTGTTTGCTCAATCACAGGATGAACGACAGCATATTTCACTGTGGCTCGAGATATGAGCTAGGACTTGCCTTAAATCTCCTGAGTGATCTTTACTATTCCCAGCATAATCCTGGATTTTCCCCAAAAAGCTAATTCAGGAGGGAAAAAGAAGTTTTTGTTCAGGTCATATATTTGCAGTGTCTCCTCCATTCTGCCTGCCACTGGTTAAATAAAAGAGCTGTTCTTCACTTCCCCTCCTTTTTCATCATACCCAGGAGCCATGTCAGTTATTTAGATATGTTGTCAGGAAGACAATGTATAGTAGTACTTCAGCTCCTTACCTCAAAATATATCATTCAAAAGTAATCATTGGCAAAACACTATTTAGCCTGTGGCAACTTGCAAGTATTGTAAAGTTTAAATTAATAGCAACAACAATGGGAAATTAAATTGTTTATTATTCTTGAGAGAGAAATCTGTGCACTTTTTATGCCTTGAAACTACTTTCTAATCTTATTATTTAAAAAATAATGATCCAGTCCTATTATTTTTCTTTTTCTTTTTTTTTTTTTTGCCAACCTATCAAGCCTTAAGTATGTTGGTTTCAAAATGGTTTGAGCAAAAACTCATTAGAATTATATGCTCCATCTGTTTTTCTCATTGCAAGCTTTATAAAATGCTCCTTCAAATAAATCAAAGATAACTGTTTGAAATACTGAAGTAATGTGCTTGTTTTGTTCTGTTTTGGGTTTTTTCACTCTTTGCAGTTAAAAAGCGCCAAGGAATTAGCAGAAATCAATGGGCATGATGAATCTCAAGCAAATGTAGGTACATCTGTCTATGTATAGATTTAGTATATGTATGTCTATGGTCTCAAATTTACTGTGTATGTGTTAAAGCTGATAGAATGGCTGAATGATTTGCACATCAGGCTTGAAGTGTCTGGTTTTTTTTTTTTCTTGAAGCCACAGGTTCAAATCCCAGCAAACTTCATTCGAGGTAGATAAATTGGGTTCCATGCAATTTACTTTGTAGGATTTATTTGGATGAGACTTTAACAACCAATGTCCTACTTGCTATATGTGGGTGTTAAAGATACCATGGAAACAACTGTAAAAGAAATGCTTTTCCTTAGTGTCCTGTCCAGGATTATTCAAGCTACAAAGTTATACCATTTGTCTCTGTGGCTGCCACCTTGCAGCTGGGAAAACCTGGCCATATTTCAGTTCTGAGTGAAGTGGTTCATATATGTGTATAATTTTGAAACAGTTAATTTTCACAAGAGACTAAACTACTTGATTGATTTGTTATTTTGTCCAAAAACATTAAAAAACTCTTAAGGTCGAGTTTTCTAAAACCTGCAGCCAATTAGGAAAACAAAAATTGCTTTTGTTATTCCTGTAATGATTGCTGTCAAAACAGCAATTTCCATAAGGGGGGAAGAGGAAAAAAAGGAAAGTTTCCTGCTATGTTTGTCATCCAAACCATGCAGTCTTGTGCTTTGTCATAAATACATGAATATTAAGACCGATTATCTACAAAATCTTCCTCCTAGCCAAGTCAACTAGCAACAGTTTAAACACTAATATATTTTAACATCTACTTTAGTCCATGTGTTGTCTAATGGCTCAGTCAGGAAAACAGTTTTATTTTAAACCTGAATGGAAGGCTCAAATTTTGTGAACTGCTTTTGTGATAAGGAAATGTTGTCCTTGTTTTTTTAATCCTTTCCTAAATCTCATTCATTGTGATCCGTTTCCGCAGTGAAGTCGATAGAGCCTCGTAGCTCTCAGCATTTGGACAGGAGACATTCAATATTGTCTGATAGCTCCAACAAATCTGCAGCTGCAGTCTGTCTGCACAGCATCCCATTGCCCCTTTGAAGGATTCCGTTTGCAAACCAAAAACACATTAATCCAGTGAGGATCTTGAAATGTTCTCGTATGCTAGCTAAAAACTGGTCGTTGTACAATACCTGGTTGCAGGTTTCCCAAAGGAAATCTGAAAGGAATAACTACATGTAAGTCTTAGAAACTCTCTAAAACCACTTACTTCTTCACCAAAAAATGTGGGTGAAACAATGTTTTGCAGTATTGAAATGTTTTAAAGGGAAATTACCTGAAAGCTTCAGTTTGTATCATTTTGGCTCATACGTAACTGGATAAACAGAAGTGCTTAAAAAATTTATATTTCCATGATATAAAGGTTGAAATAACATTAAAAGGAAACACTTCAATTGTGTAAAGAGAGTATATCATTCCCAGATATGTAAACCAAAATATTTCCGAATCTTCTGTTAATAGTAAATTTTTTCAAAATGTAATATTTTTATCCAGTTTGTAACCGCACAAGTTCCTCAAATGCCTGAATTTTCCATAGGATGGAAACCCTCTTTTCTGCCCCACTTTTCCACAAGCTCTTCCCCAGCTGATCTCATAGCAATATATAGCTCTTACGAAAAGAAGTCAATACCTAGATTAATGGCGAAGAGAGAAACCAGATAGTTACAATTATTGAGTCACAGTCACAGCCATGTATTCAACAATAATACCACCATGAAATCAGAGAAAGCACTGCAGTACAAATGTAAAGAGAGAAATAGAGAGAAAGAATTGATGTTAAAACGTTTGCTACAATAATGAACTTTGTAAAATGGAAGCTGAAGTGCCTTTTAAACAATTGTCATTTATATCAAATATGTAGCACTCAGGTGTTGTGCCTTGCAGGTTCTCTCCACGTGTATTTGCAGCAGACTCCATGGGTTTTGCCTCTGGCCACTGTGCAAATCAGGGATGATCAAAGAGAAGAAGGCTTGGTGGCTCCTACGTGGTTCTTAGTGAACTGTGATGCATATAATTGGATTAGGACATATTTGTTACAGATGACAGGTTGAATTCAGCAAATGAAATACCTCTACATGCCGAGCAATAGTGGGAGGTGTTGGTAAGGAAAAATGGCAACGTATGCCTGTACACTGAACACACAATCTTATCTTCACACTGAGGCATATTTAGATTACTTATTCTGCAGAAAATCAGGCTCCTAGAAGGGACAGGAGAAACTTCAGGGACAGTGCATACACATCAAGAAAGCCCATACTGTAATCTTAAAAAGATTACTTTCTTCACTCAGGGTTTCTCCTGATGGCACTAGTCTGTTACATCTTTTACATTAGAAAATGGGGTTATTTAAAATAAAATATGGATATATTTCTTAGAAAAGGCAGATACACATAAAAATATATACTTAGACCTATCCTGGTATGTCTTCTACATACCCTTTATTGTGAGACCAACCTGAAAGGGATACAAGGATCTGGCCACCTTTGGAAAAAAAAACAACCTTTCCTTCCAAAGTAATTTATAGGTGCTCAATCTAAAAATTTACCTTCATTTTTTTCTCTTGTTTTTGCAGGAGAATTAACTAACTTGACTAAGAGGCTGGAGCAATTGCAATGTCACATTCCCTGCATGCATGGCAGCTCACACACAAATCTGTGGGGGTGGGGGACACCAAAATTTTAATGTATTGCCAGTACATCTGTTATTTCCAGAAAGCAAAACCATCTTACAAGGCTCTATACAGAGTCATAAGGGTGTTTCATGAGTGATTTGCCAGGTACATGCAGTAATATTTGTTATGGCTGTTGACATTTCCCAGCTATAGTCTGTGTCAGGAAAGGCCAAATGTCGGGCTCAGGCAGTACACAGAGCCCCAGATCCTGGCCTGGTGTTAACAGAGACTTCAACAGCCAGCACTGCCAGAGGTGCTGGCACTGAGTGCTCATTCCCATCAGTCCTGTGCTTAGGAAGAGATCAGTCCTTGCTTTTAATCTGAACCCTTTTCATTTCCTCCTCTTTGCTGCATATAATGGTATTTCATTCACATCTCTGTCTTAACTGAAGTGAAAATAATGACCAATCATAATTTCAGATATAATCCTCCTCAAGGATGTTCCCAGACTCTTGGGACCTGAATACTCCCACCATGAAAAGAAAAAAATAATCTTCCTTGGGAGCTGTGCTCGAATAGAGACCATTTTGCAAACTGAAAATGCTAATCACAGTTTCCTGACTAACTCTACAAAGACAATTTATTCTTCTGTTTCTGTAAGTTCAGTGGCTTTCTGTGAAGCTGCTAGTGCACAAATTAATTCTGTGTTTTGATCAAAGATCTCCTTTTGCTCCCTTCTGAATTCAGTATAGATATGGCACTGCACGCAAATACATCCCTGATTTGAGGGTCAGAAGGTCAACATCCATGATATCACTCTATTGTAAATGGAGAAAGGGAGATTTTTTTCATACAAGTCTCACTTTAGAATTACTCAGTGATCTTCCAGGAGTTTGTTGCTCTCCCTTGTCAGTTATCTGCCTTCATTAGGCGGCTGCTGTGAGTAATTCCCACCCTTTGTAAAAGTGCTGTAAAATTGTAATCAAGAGTATCAGTTTGCCACATTCAGACCAAAGCAAGACATGGGTCATGGTCACATAAGCATTTTGAATGCCCAGACTGTAATTGCATAGCAAAGTCCTGACACCCTTGAAGTCACTAAAGAAATTCTCATCAGGTTAAAAAGTCAGAATTTTGCCAAAAGACTTTTAGGGTTACCTCATTATCACCAAGACATAAAAAAATTAATATCTTTCAGAAAGTGAAACTGATTTCACCACAAGGGTTTTTTTGACCAGCTTTTTGTTCTGTTTCAGTTTCATTATTTGAACAAAGTACTGACTTTGACCTCATTCGTCTGTCTGCCTTCAGTTAGCGTCTCCTGCAGCTCAGACACAATGTTCTGCGGGTTTTTCTCCAGACATGAAATCAATAATATTAAGTAGGGATGCATTTTTCCATTTGAATGCTTGAAACTGTTTTCAGAGCATTTCTCAAGTTCAACCAAGCATCTTACATTTAATGTTGATTCTACCATTAATTTTTGTCTTTCATATTTGCTTTTGAAGCAGTTTCCAGATGATCCCTGACTCTGAGGAGGGGAGATATTTCCCTGCATTGCTCACTTTAAATTGCACTGAAAGCGAGGATATTTGTAACTACACCCTATATTTCTCTTTTCGTAGAGTAGGTTAATCACTGATGTTCTTCATCAAGGAAAAGATGGTTCTTAAGTGAGGTTTACTTTTGCAACAAGTCGGGCAAAGTTTTAAAAAGCTAACCATCTTCATTTTTTGGAAAAGCCTGTAATTCCACCAAACTCTTTATAGTTCAGTTCTTGTACTTCACTATGCAAAACTTCCATTTGGACACCCAAAGCTTCCCCTTTTGTTGTAACTGCTCCCTTCTGCAAGTGTATGAAGAGAGCAGGCAGGAATAATGGAGAGTGCAGGGATGAGGGTAGCTCCTTGCAAAGAGAGAAGTGGGGTTTGGTTTCTCATCATGGATATATTGTGTCATTAGCAGTAGGTGCAAAGATCCTTACCTTAATTGCTTTGGAGCCATCAGGGAGGCTTTAGAGAGACACATTTACTGTCTGTATCCAGGTTTTTCTGTCCTGGTGGGGCTGGTACCAGGCTGGGCCTCTTTCTACTCCCTACCTTTTCCATTCCAGACATGTATTTGTAGCCCTTCCATCACTCATTTCTTCTCATTTCCTTCAATTTAAGGCACATGGAGCATGATAGATTTAAGCAGCTCTAACTGTTCTCAAATCAGCAGCTTTCCTACTTACTGCGACAGGCATGAGGAATGACCACCTCCTGAATTCAATACCACGAGGCCTGAAAAGTAGCAGGAGTTTAACAGGCTGTTTAGGATGTTATCAAAGAGCCCACTCAGCCTTCAGAAGTTCTTGCACACTGGTAGATCGAGTTCCCCCTTTGCCACCCCAGCCCTGGTTTGCCATTTCAGAAGACAGCAAGAGTTTCATTAGCATTGCACAGATGTCTCTGCTGGCTAAATCACAGTCTCTGAGATTCCAGCCATGATTGAACCCTACAGGGAGCAAACGGGGAGCAGACCAAGGTACATTATGACACAGAATGTGCTGCCTGAAGTGATTCTGGGCTGTAGCAATAACCCCTTTGTTAATGTGCAGCAAGAAATCACACCACTTCCCTTGTCCCTAATTAAGAGTGTCAGAGTGACTTGGCTTTTGATTGCAGTGAATTCTGATCATCCGAGGGAGGAGAAAGAGAACTCTGAGACACAATGATAAAACCCATTCAGCCACCCACTCAGCAAATCACAAAAGTTTTTTTACTTTAAATTTCATATGAGCTCCACAGGGAGACAGATCTTCAATGCCCAGAGCTACCTGACATTTTAATAATATCTGATCATTACGTGGAGCCTTTCATCCCAAAGCATTTTCTCCCAGTATTTATACTACACACGTATACAGGAGTCATCCTGTCATTTCTAGTGAGGAATAACATTCAGCCTTATACATATGCAGCTGTGTGCTTAACCCACACAGTGTGCCAGGCAGATTGGCTTGTCAGAGCACTCAGGCTCCCCCGCAACCACCTGAAGGATGATGGGCCACCTCTGCTTCAGCCACAAGCCTGCGACTGCAGTCCTGGGGGTTGTACACCACACTCACGCTCCTTCCAACCGGCTTTCGAGGAACAGAGAGGAAAAAAGTGGCAGAAGTGAGAAAGGAGCTTAAATATCCCCAAGAACCACTCATCATAATGGTTTTCATTTGAAAGGGCTTTAAAGATCATCTAGTTCTGATCCCCTGCCATGGGCAGAGACATCTTTCACTGGGGTAGGTTGCTCAAAGCCCCATCCAGCCTGGCCTGGAACACTTCCAGGGATGGGGCATCCACAGCTTCTCTGGGCAGCCTGTGACAGTGACTCACCACCCTCACAGTAAAGAATTTTTTCTTTGAATCTGCTCTAAACCTGCCCTCTCAGTGTAAAGCCATTCCTCCTTGTCAAATTCCAACATGGCCTTGTAAAAAGTCCTTCTCCAGCTCTCTTGTAGCCCCCTTTAGGTATCTGAAGATACTCTAAGGTCTCTCCTTAGAATCTGCTCTTCTCTAGGCTGAACAACCCCAACTGTCTGTCCCCACAGGAGAGTTGTCCCAGCCCTCTGATCATCTTCATGACCTCCCTCTGATACTGCTCCAACAGATCCATGTTCTTCCTGTGTTGGGAGCCCCAGAACTGGATCCAGCACTGCAGGTGGGGTTTCACCAGAGCAGAGCAGAGGGGCAGAATGTCCTCCCTCACACTGCTGGCCACTCGTCTTCTGTTGCAGCCCAGGACACGTTTGGCCTTCTGGGCTGCAAACTCACATTGCTGGGTCATGTTGAGCTTCTCATCAAACAATATTCCCAAGTCCCTCTAAGGAACCTCAGAAAGAGTTTGTCATTCTGATCAAGATCCACTCCAAAGGAATAAAAACCCCGAAGTGTTTAAGTACTTTTTGCATATTCAGATGTGGAGATTTCTAAAGTTAATACCTTTTAATACAAAACCATGAAGAAAGCCATTCACTCTCATAAAACATTTAAAGTTGGTTTTCCCTGCCTGTTACTTCTGTTTATTTCAACAAAGTAGTTTTCAAAACTTCTACAAGTCCCAGAAGAGAAACAAGCTGCCTTTTTTTCCTCTCTGTCTCTCTTTAACTTTCCTTTTAGAAGTGCATAATTCTAGAGGAGATTGCAAGGGTGATATTTGTGCTAAAGACCATTTCAAAGGGTTTTCACAAATTCTCAATCTCAAGTAAACATGAGGCATCTCCTCCTACAGTGACTTCAGCAGAGCTGGTGGGCAAATGATGCTTTCATTCAGTCAGCCATTGGTTTGCTGCAGTTCCCTAAAACAAAGTGTGCAAAATGACAATTACTTTTTATCTTGCAAAACAACCACCTTCACATCACATAAAACATCTGTGTTAAGTCATCTGGAACCTACACATAAATCCAGCTTTAGAAAATGAAGCAACCTGATCATACTTTTGAAAATGAGCATGAAGTAACTTTCCTATTAGTCATCCATATTTTGCATATGTACATTCCCATAAAATAAATGTGCTCAAATACAATGAAAAAATATAAAGAGATAGTTTCAATGAGAAAAGCATTTTCAGATTATTGCTAGTTGCCTAAACTCAGCAGGTGAAAGTTATAATAGTAAAAGCTTTGTAATGAAAAAGTTGAAAGCATCTCTCTTGCAAATGGATCAGAAAAATAGGATGTCAAGAGCACCATAATACAATTAATCTTCACTCCTGAAAATGCCTCTATTATGTAGGATAAATCAGATAAACAAACCTTTGAATCCATCCATTTGAAGTTTTTCATTCACGAGGCCTTACACTCAGACTTGTAATTTTACTACATTGCTGTTCGTATAATTTTAATACCAGATAATTTATCAAGTTGTCAACTGTTTATTTGTTAATACCAGTGCACTCTTAAATTTACAATAATGGTAAATTCTATATTAGTGTATTTTAAGAGTAAATATCTATGTGAGTGTCCTTTAAAAGTAATCATAATGTGCTTTTATTCACAAAACCAACACTGGCTTCTTGCATAGAACAAAGTAAGTTCCAAGTTTAGGCTTGATTTGAACAAAAAGATGACACCTGGTGTCTATCATTTCTAATGATAGACCAGTCACATTCACCAGCAGTGCAGCATATGGCAAATATGTCCTTCTGCATCACTATGTAGACAGTAGAAGGACAAGGATGTTGTAAGACCCTGGAAAAAAAAAAACCCTGCAAAGCAAAGACTTTTTTTAATGAATTTTTGACCTGCTGCTAACTCTAACTGTGGCACTAGCTACTGATGTGAGCTCTGGTTTTGGGCAGGTGGTTGGATGCCTCATTCCTTGCTTTAAACTTTTTGTGATGCAATATTGCAAAATTTTACTGTAAACTTATTTATCCCAGTACACATAGCAAAGGCCAAGAAACCTCTCTGCAAACAGACAGTGTGTCACATGCCATTTAACTTAGTGCTACCCACTTTTCTAAAATCAATTCTTAGGCAGTGAGGAGCCAGGACCATGTAAAAGATAGGAAGGAGTTAATTCACTAGCACAAGATAATTCATTTGAAGCAACAGAAGAACGATATTAATCAAAAATTATGAGCAATTTTCTAGTCAGAGTATTTTTAGAGGTGTAGTCAGCAGAGAGTAAGAAACAGCCACTGAAGAGGACAGACTGAGAGAAGAGCTGTGTAACACATGTGATGTTTATATAAGTTAGGGCAGTTTCAAGCTACTTTCAGAGTTCAGACACTCAACCAAATTTTCCCACATCACGTAACAATGCAGTGTGTACCCGATGAAGGGGAACAAGTTCCATTAAAGAAAGAATTAGACATTTGGCCCAAACAAAGTATTGCTGCTTTTGGGAAATGCTGAATACTGCAGCCTGACAGAGACAGGGTGGTCACAGCCCCATGGAATCAACCTGCAGCCACACTGAACACATATTCCTCACAGGCATGTGGAATAACACACATCTTCAACACATACACCACGTGCATACATCTATATACACACGGGCAGCCACACACATCAGCACAGGCTCAGCATTCGTAAACATGAACAGCACTGAGGTACACAAACAGCCCTGTCTGGCTGGTCAGGGTGAAGGTCCATTAGTGGGAAATACACAATGTGAATCCTTCCAGGAACTGAACTTTGACTCTCAGGCTGTCCCATAACTGGCTCCTCACACACACACACACACACACACACACACACACACACACACACACTCACAAAGTGGTCATCATTTAGCCATTCCCATGCTCCATGGTGTCCCTAGTTGGTGGCTTGGACCCCCAGTCTCTCTAACTGCAGCACCCCAGGCACATGACTCTGATTGCTGATCCCACTCCAGCTGCTCTGCTCAGGTGCCCTCACAGTCCCCACCATGCACACAGAACAGAATCCCTCACACAGGAAAACAGAAATTGAGGTTAATGAGTGTTATACACTGATCAGAGCCTGGCATGGCCCTGTGTACTAACCACTGTTCACATGCAACCACTCCCTTTTATCCCCTCCCAAACCAATCATGATACGTCCCTGCCTAAGGGGGAACTAGGTTTTGTACAACTCCATGATGCTCTGCTCCTACATCCCATAACAAGTCCAGTATTCCTACAGGTAATGCTCCCTCCATCTGTAAGATGTTGCAGAGAGGTGGACTAATGTTGATAGGGGTCACATTAAACCCCTGGGGCTGATGTTTCCTGTGACAGCTCTGGGAGGAGCTGGATCAGGGGACTCTGCTGTCCATGATTAGGTGATCACATTTACCCCATCTGTATTGGTGCCTCTGTATTCCTTTGTGCTTGTGGAAATAAAACTTGAATCACAAGTATCCCAAGGTTGAAAAATCACTTCTGCAGGGGACAGAGGCACCCCTCTGTTGACAAAGGTGCAGGACTGGGATGTTACAGAGAGACTGCTGAGCCATTGGACTCCTACCTTATTATTGCACATCCATGTACTCTGCCACTGCAGCTGATCCTGCTCTGAGCAGAACGTTGGACTAGAGATCTCCCAAGGTCATCTGCATGATTTCGTGATGCTGTGATCATTAGAGTCACAGTCACTGCCTGTGAGTGTACATTGCCACATTTGCAAGGAAATTTGATTTAAGTTTAAATAAGCTCTTTCACTGTAGTTTAGCTCAGCTTGGATTGAATAATTTTGAATTCACCGTGGATAAGAACATAGACAAGGACAGTAGCCTATTCTCAACTGACAACCATGCTAAGCTGCCAGAAGTTGTCCTGTACCTCAACCTTGCGTGTCCCTATAAATTTAAGATGCCTGACTTGATGTGCATTGAAAGTATTGCAAGACTTCCATTCACTTGATTAGTTATTGAATTATGCTCCACTCAGGTTAAAATGGCAAGATTAAATTTTCAGATGTAGTTCTGAAGTACATTTAAAGAAAGACTAGCAAAGCAAACCCATCCATATCAGACTTTAGGAGATTCACAGATAAATGCAAATAAAGTGCATACAGTTCTTCATCTTGCAGACCAGTTTCTACCCAAGTCTGCAGTCAAACCAGCCTGTCCTCAATAAGCAGTTTGGCAGACTCACCTGAAGTCCAAGCCCAGTTCTGTGTGCTTGGAGCAGGCCCATGTATGGCTTTCAATACCTTATAGGCTGCAGATTTGGTATCAGATGTGCATGGCTCTTTCTTCTATCAGAATTTTAAAATTACATTTTATTTCCAAGCTTACAGCATCTCTCTGGCCTGCTGTTAATAGCCTACAAGATTTTTGCTTATGTTTCAGATATATAGTTTTTTCTCCTCCTACTCATTTTCTCTTGTAAATCCCCTGACTGATGAGAAAGTGTGGTGTATCCCTTACATCTAACAACATTCAGCACTTGCTCTGTCATATGCCTGCTGTGACAAACATCAAATCTTTCCTTATTCTGCCACTCTTTTAATGCCTCAGACAATTGGCTTAGTACATATAGTAAAAATGCAAACTTTTCTAGAGACCAGTAGGTTTATGGGATTTTTACTGTGCCTTTCAGAAGACGCAATATTATTTTTACCCCCTCACCACATAATTCTTCAGAATTCCATAAACTGCAACAAAGAAAATGAGGGCTTTGAAGACAGTATGCAAGCAGTCATCATTCCCCCTAGATTCAAAGATAATTATCAAATGCTCTGGCATTATCCCAGAGAGTGGAAGGAATATTTCATCTCTTTGGATGTCCTTGCATCTTGATCACATGTCAGGTATCTTCAGTGTCACATTCATTAAATCCTATATTCTTCCTTTCAAAGCAGAGTCCTGAACAACAGATGGAGTAGAACTTCACCCTGGCAGGAAGAATTTCCAGGTAGAGCAGATACTGTGCAAGACCTGTTTGACTCTTGCTCAGTGTTTATGGAGCATATCAAATCCTCACTCTCCCCATTTTTAGGGATGCTGGCTAGCATAAGTTTTCAGACAAGAACAAATATTTATTTGTCTGCCTTTTTTGTACTAGTTCAAGCCTGACCTGAAGAGCTCTAGATTGAGAACTTTTTGTTCAATATCTTATTTTCCCATAGGGAAAAAAAAAGAAACCAATAAAGGAGAGAAAGACTTAAGTCATCCAGCCGAAATATCTGGAGCTTTCTGATCCACTAGAGCCCTGGAGTACAGAGCTAGCCTTTTGTTCTAACAGGATCTGTGACTATCTTCTTTAGAAAGGCACCAGAGTGCTTCTACTCTTCAGGAATTCTGTCTCTCCCTCTGGCAAGTGCATTTCTCTCAGGAGTCACTCTCTCATTTGCTGTGTCTCCAGTGTCAGACCTAGCTGCTCTCTGGACAGTGAGACCAAGCACCTTTTAGAGCAGTATATTTGCTCATACCTCTTCCAAAACAATTTTCTTCCAAAAGAAGACAAGATACTTGTGGAAAATGCAAACCAGATTTCTCTCCCACCTTACAGCCAGGCTTTATACATCTATGTGCAAAACTGCCATATATGACTCTCTCCACAGCTATGACCTCTGTGTCAGTGGTGGTGTTAGAGTTCTGCTTGTGGAAATCAGTAGTCCATGGGATAAAATTGTTATTTGCTGTCCTCTGTTTCATCCAGCAAGTTCTCCCAAAAGTTTTCAAGAAAAACTCTCTGTCTGTTTCTCCCTCCCTGGTTCAAATGCAGGGAGCCCTAAATCAAAATGCTGGTCCCAAGGGATATCTGCAGAACCATAGGGATTTCAATCTCATGAGGCAAATTCACGTCTTTTCATCATCTGCTGACGGATGAAAGTTTCATTTGCAAGCAAAAGCTCTAAGCTGGCAGTGGTGAGAGCATCACAGAGAATGGTTGCATTCATACTGAGCAGCTCTGGAGCTGTCGTCATCAAATTGGTCCTCCACTTTTTCCAATACCTGAATAATTCGTGAATAATAAATAGGACCAGGTCCCTAATGATCTCCAGGTGTGATTTAACCTGGATTAAGCCCTTCACACACTGTGTTTAGTTCTCTCAAGGTCATTTCATTTCTAACAAGTACCAGTTTGCACATGCTCAGCTGTTCTTGTCCTTTAATGCAGTAACTGACAGATGGTAGCAAAATATTCCTTTTATAATGAAACCTGCTGAAGGAGACTGCTTAGGGCCTCAGAAAATATAATTTGCCAAATAAAGAATGGTCTCCAGGAAAGAAAGGAAATGCTGTAATGTAGTATATATTAAATAATTTTCCTCAGGCATCTGATGATCAGTAGCTTTTCTCATGTCAGAGAGGTGACCTAACTGGTTTTTTTTTCAATTATTTATTGCCTCATTCACCTTTGTAGTCTTTAAAGTCTTGTTTCTGTGGGTTGACATAAGTAATGCCTCTAAAAAAGTGTAAATTAACTACATGAGGATTTGTTGTAAAGGCTTCATAGGTACCCGATTTGTATCCGCAGTATGCTGTCAGATTCTTAAGGTTTTCACTTACACTATAATTAGCCCAGTTTCTGGGTGAATTTCACACCCATTTTTTAGACCCAATTATGCCACTTCTCTTAAACCACTATTAATTCCTAGCAGCATTGCTGCTGAATTTTGATTTACTTTATGTGACTTTGCACACCCTGTATTTTCTCATGGCCTGTGCAAACTTCTTTTGGCAGCTGAATACATCAAAGTGATCTAATTTATCATCTTCTGTGAGGCAGGTAGTATTGGATGGCAGAAACCTCTCCTTTTAAAGCCTCCAAGAACTTGCAACTTTCTTCTAAAGCCAGTGGTTTGCTGAGTATCTATCTTTGTCACTCATTTCCTCAGGCTTCCCCATAAAAATTTTTTTACTCTTTTATCCTCTGTACCAACATACAGCTGAGGAAGACTTGATGTGACTTCCTTTAGCATCCATTTACACTGTCCTATAAATCATACAAAACGTTCTGCACAGGCTCAAATCTAGGCATTAAATGAGAATCCATCTGTTCGTTGCTCCCAATGGGATTACAGTTTCTTTATCTGCATGACTGCTTGACAAAACTTTGAATCCCACCTGAAACTGCAAGTGTGTTGTGTTTGGGGCCTGTTTTATCAAATACACATCTCTCTGCTCCTTCCTTCACCTCTCAGGAATTGCCATTTTTAGAATGCTTTTCTATCTGTGAGGAAGTCAAAGTTACATCTTAACCTATACAAGCTCTGGTGGCATATGCTGCTCTGCTTTTCTGCTGCACTGTCGCGAAATCTGTCATGCAGCTCTGTTCTGCTCCGTAACCCCCTTGTCACTACTGCCCTCTGGGAGAAAGTCATGTAAACACCTCTCTTATTTCAGTTTCTTACCTGGGTTTCCTTTCACTGTTTTTGGCTGTCATGGCCAGCAGTAGATCAGAATCTGCATTGGCTTTTGGCTCTGTCAGGAGGGGAATCAACAGTGCTGGACGATTTAGAGCATGCTGCTGCTGCTGTAATGTGCCCTGTGCATTACAACACTACAGGAGGGTTAGTGTCAAGGTGATGTAGCTGCCCAGGAACACCATTATGTTAAGAGGGGATCACTGCCAACTCTTGAAATGCAGACTCTCTAAATTAAAATACACAACTAAAAAGTTATTTTATCTCTACTAACTAAAACGTCAGCAAGAGCTGACATGTGCACAGCTACACACAGGTCTCTGACTAGGAGAAATGCTTCAGCTAACCATTGTAACTGCAGCAAAGCCCAGAGGAGTCAGTGCACCTCATTCCTCCTTTGGTGGGGGCCAGGGTCTGTCATAGCCCCTTGTTGCTGGGGGCTAGGGATGCACGTGTGCCTGTATGTCACTAAATATTCACACAGAATTCCTTAGCTGACACATGGAAACTTGTTCTTCTTTGAGACATGAAGGAACACTTGAAGCCGCAATGCACCTAATTCTATCCAGCAGCTGCCCCTTGGAGTAGGCCTATAAAGAGCACAGACTACATCACCAGGGTTTTTGGGTTATGTTGTTTGTTGTTTCTTTTTCTTTTTCAATTAAAAATTAGGAAGTGTGTGACTCTTTTTACCAATCTCACAGACTGTGAAACCTTTAGTCATCCCTAAAGAGGCACATTTGACATAGTTTGGAGTTTATACCTTTTTTTAGCATGGATTATTCACACCTTCGGAAATGCCTCAGAGCAACCCAAGCCCAGTGTCCCTCTTTTATTGCCAAAAACGCTTGCCAAAAATTTAGGAGCAAGGCATCATCCCATGGGTATGTCCTAAATGAACCATATCATTATACTAAGTAGTACAGATTTTCTTGCATTTAAGGCTGCCCAGTCCCATGCAACCTCCAGCAGCTTACCTTGACTGCCTCAAACAGAGCAAAAGCACCATTCCTCACAGTCCCACCTCACACCACGGTGTCTCCAGCACCATGCTCTCTGCCTCCGAGATTTTGCATGGAGCTGGAGAGCGTTTGGCAGAGCAGATGCAGCAGCCTGAGTCACTGCCTCACTGAGGAACGAGTTATTGCACATTGGCTGCTCCATGGAAACAGCCCATGGATCTGCTTGAATATTGAGCAATACACTCTGAGGCCGCTTGCATGCCTCGGAAATGACTTATTTGCTTCACATATACCCAGTCACACAACTGCCTGGGTGCTTCTGATGGAGCATCTGCTATGTGGTCTCTCAAATGACATTTAGGTGGTTCAGGCCTCCTGGTTCCAGAAAAAAAAGAGCTCCGAGTGGGAGCATTGGCTTGTTCCCTTCAGGTTGATGCTCTTTCAGTCTTTAAAATAAGGTAGCTTTATGCAAACCACCTAGTAGAAGTGGTCTTCCTGAAATGTTCCAACCCCCAAAACATATGTGAGAATTGTTTGGGATGGGCCAATGCCATGCCAGGCACTGGCTGAAGAGTGTAACAGGGCAGAGGGTTGTGCTCTAGTAGCTGGAAATGTTGTTAGTGACTGCTGAATTTACTCTTATGGCTGCAGCTGAATGTTTCCATCCATGTTCCCTGGAGGCGGTCTTGGTTTACAGCTTTAATAGCTAGAAAATGTGAGTTTTCTGACCATCCCCACACTTTATGGCACAATCTCTCCAGCTGTTATAATGAAGAAGCACTAGCAACAAAGTTAGTACTTACTCCGCAAGCAAAATTTCTGTTCTTGGCAGTACTTGGCAAAAGGTAGTTCAAAATGTGTCTTAATATTCTGCAAACAAATCAATTATTTATAATTGTCTTGTCTTTAGATGTGAATTAAAATAATGATTTTTTTTAGAGAGTTGAAAGGAAGCAGACAAGTTTAATCGAGGTAAATGAAATCTACATGACCACCTGTTTGTTTTTTTAAACTTTATAGGAAATCAATGTATTGACAGTAGCATTGGTCAACCAGGACAGAGAAAAAAACTCAGAGAAACGGAGCCCAGGTCTAAAATCAGAGAAAGAGGCACTATTAATAGGTAAGATATCCCCAAAGAAGATTTTGAGAATGAAATGCCTCCTAACAGGTTTCTGTTTTGCATATATGTTTACACACATCTTTTTGCTAATACAAGTAAAAAGGAAAAAAATACTTTTTTTAAAAATCTGTGTTCAGAATGGCTTTTAGTAAGAAAAAGCCTAAAAAACAACTTTGCCTTTCTGAAAAATTCTGCAGTTTAATGAAAAGATTTCAGGTATGAATAAAATTGCAGGATCTGCATTTAGACTTGAAACATGAATGTATGATGACTTTATTTACATCTAGATTTAACAGGCCAGAGTTGTATAGCTTGTTATATGATTATTAGACAAAGTGGTGAAGGAGAAGGGGGTGGAAATAATATTAGTAAACTACCAAGCAAAAAATATGTACACTGCATGTATTAAGCAAGCCAGATTTATGCCTTTGACATTAGGTGAGGGAATTAGCAATATGAATATTTATAAAGAATACCACAAGGACTGTCATACCCTTTACCTAGAATAAAATCTTTAGAATAAACTCTTAAATAGTGCCTAAAGCTAAAGCTTATTGGCAGTGGGCCAGCTAACTGGTATCAGACATTTAGCCACACAGAGCTGGCTGTATCCATGCTACCCTTGCAGGGAACCATTTATACCCATGTATATTTTGCATTTAGTTTCAGTGGAGAGCAAAGGCCTACAATTCCAAAGTGTACCTTGTGGCATGGCAACAGAAGTGTTGACCTGAAACAATAGGTTTCATTTCTTTTGTTTGGTCTTTGCACAAATCAGTGGTATACTACTAAATGGTAGTTCCAAAACTACAAGAATTTGTTTAATTGCAACTCATTTTCATCACCTAGGCACCAGGAAGATTGCTGGTTTATTGCTGAGGCACAGTTTCAGCAATTCACAGGTTCAGTTCAGACCAAATAGGTCATTTGAAAGTGAAGAATGTATTTAAACATTTAAAGTGCTTAGTACACAAACTCCCTGTGACTGGTGAGATGCAAAACAGTGGAATGTATGCAAAACAGAAATGTATGACTTGATTGAATTCTGCTTGTTATAATAAAATCTGGAACTTTTAATTGCAGGGGACAGTACTTGATCTTTTCAAAGTTCATTCTGGGAGGACAGCAAGCAGAAGGACAGAATAACAAACTTTTCTTTCTAGGTCACTTGCTATTTGACTGTAACCAACAGTGGCGGTGTCCCACAGTGGGTCCCATACAGCTGCTGTTCAGTGGCACACTCAGATAAACAGAATAACCTCAGTTCAGATATTACTGGTCATACTACAAATGACTTACTGTTATAGCTCAAAGATAAAAGATTCCTCAAGATGGATTTCATGTTATCTCTTCCTCTGAGGCATAATCAGGTGTGGCAAGGAAAAATGGGTCTTGTCTTCATCCATTCACTAAGTATTTCTGTATTTTAAAAAATATAATGTCTTAAAGGAAAAGAACATAAAAGGAAAAAAAAATTACTAAAAAGTTATCATTAACTCCAGTCAACAACTAGAAAATATTGACAAGTTAGTTATTATTTACATCATATGAAAGAGCTGGCTTTGAATGTCCTGAACTGAAAAGCCTCTGGAACTACATAACAGATGCAATGACACTTGTAAAATGTGATTTGAATATAAATTGGATTTCCAATCATCACATCCAAGTGTGATGGTCTTGGTTTTTGCTTCTAGAGCTCTTGTGTGGTTGCCTGTAGTCACCCACAGCACAAAGAAGGACACTGCTTCTAGGACTTGCCATAGTAAAACATTTTTTACCCGCAACTCCTTACGCAGGACCAGAAGTTTGTAAATGCTGTTTGAAAAGTAAAGGAGGAAAAAAGGTGTTCTTTGCAAAGCCAGTCTAAAATGTGTTAAATATTGCTTATCAGTTTCAACCACGGCCAGTACTTGGGGAAAAACGAAATCCAAGATTATCCTAATTCATTCAGCATCAAGAAAGCAGTATGGCCTGCAGTACACAAGATACAGTGACCCATTTTTGTCATTTGTAAGCATTTTTAATCCTGGTGTTTACGATTTAAGTATAAGAAACTTCCCCTAGGGTGGTTCAGCTAAGAAGCCCATCCAAAGAGAGTTGAAAATATTTGTTCTGATTCTTACAGTTCAGCTCTCCCCAAACACCAAGTAACACACATGCCATTTTGTATTTTCACTGTTTGCTTAGAAGAGGAGAAATTGGATAGTGCTTTTAATAGCAATATTGATGCCCCAAATCTTGTTTTCTCTGGTCATCATTATTAATGCTGTCACTTGATTTTCACTGCAGAAAAAAATCTCTAGACTTTGATCCTGACTCCTTCTAAGCCACTTTTAATTCCCATACCTTTTATAATCATCCTGAGACCAACAATGAAGATAGACAGAACATGTTCTCTCTTAAGAAAAAGTAAATAAGCAAATATGTCATAAAGCATTTGTGTTTTCTTCAGCAGCAGTTAGGGGTAATACGGATTAAACCCTTTTCATAACCAGCATCTGCATAATTACTAGAAAAATTTGAGGGAGTGAGGGTTCTGACAAAATTGTATGAAACATTTTCACAACAGAGAATCCAGTGAAGGGGAAAAAACAATAATTTTACCATTACAATATCCACAATTTTATATTGGTAAATCAAGCATAAAATTAGTAGTTGAAATGCTCCCAGAAAGGCTTTGTTTAGAAAATCCTTTATTCATCAGTATATTATCTTGGTCACTTACTTGCTAAATGCTGTCATTCCTGAAGATGAGCTATTGTATTTAGCATGTTACTATGACTGTATTAAAAATGTGGGTTTTGTTATGTTTATTGGGTTGTGCAAGAAAAATAAGAATCATAATTCATACTGAAAAACTTGCAAGAACAGACTCTTCAGAATTATTTTGTCTGTCTTAATGATACAGCGTCTGAGATAATTTTAATGCTTTGTGTGCATTTGTTTTTAATACAGGTATCATATCCACATTTCTTCACGTCCACCCTTTTGGAGCCAATATAGAGTATCTTTGGTCTTATATGCAGCAGCTGGACTCTAGGGTAAAAAAAAAATTTAATCAAAATCTGTTTTCTCTTTAGAAATATTGTATTATTCTTTACTGCAGGTTAAATTCTTCATGCGTTCCATTAGAAAGATAATGGGATATGGGGCTTGGGGGTTTGCAGTCTTTATTCATTTGCAAATTACGGTGCACGTGCTTGTGTTGAGGTCTTTGCCTCACACTGCTTAGCTATTCTTTGTGGCACAGAAGAGCAGAGCTCTAAATGGCAAAGACTAGCAGCTGATTTTATGACACAATTCTGAAATAGAGAGAAAGAGAACAAGAGGCAGGTGTGGCCATGGCCATCAGACTGTGCAGTTTTCAGAGATGGTCTTTTATTTGAAAAGTTATTCATGTGTCACACTGAACTGAGCCTTCACGAACACAGGAATGGACCATGTGGCATGTCCTTTGTCTCCATGTGGGAGCAGAGATGACCTCATAAAGGAATTGGGTGACCCTACTGCTATTTTCAGTGAAGCTGTGGCCAAGACAAAAGTGAGGCCAACACAAAACAGTGTGCAAAGTGTTTAATGCATCATTTCATACAGTCCACAGTCAATATATACCTGCAGGATAAAATTCTTTGACTTACCTATTAATACCTGCTGCAGAATGAGATGAAATCAAGCCCCAAAATGAGCCTATTCCTCTGCAGTGAATATTAAGCAAGTCAAGGGTGAGAAGCTCAAGTGTGAAATGATCAGGTGAATGGTACTCCAAGTGCTTAACAGCAGCTCTGCAGGATGCCAGGCTGCAAGAGACACTTGGCAGAGGCAGGGGTCACCCTGCGGTCAGCCACAGCTCTGTCCCGCGTCTGCCAATGCTTGGATGATGCTGCTTTCCCAGATGTTCTTGCAACACAACTCCCTTGATCCTGGTAATATTCCTGAACAGCCCCCTCAGCCCATAGCTATGATCAGCTTCCCGCTGCTTTGATGTGCTGCTTTGATGGGCTGCTTCATGCTTCTGGAGGACCCTGGATCCTTCCTCTCTTTCTATGAAAACGTGTAGAGCTAAAAGCAGAGGGGATCCTGAACTTCAAGTTCACTGAAATTATGACAGGCTGCACTGATGAGTGAGGAAGGATGATGAATTTGTTAGGCACTGCCTTCAGGCCATGGTAACTCAGGTTTGCTAGTGCTTTATAGCCCACTGCCACCCACAGTGGAAAGGGAGTAGGGGATGAGGATGGGAGAAAGAGGTGAGAAAGAGGTGATTTTCAATTCTTTTTAAAATGTCTGGTTTTATCAAGACTTGATGAACCTCCAGCCATTCTTCTGCTTCTCTGTGCCCATGCCCCATGTGCACTTTCCTTCATCCTGCATCACCCAGTCTGTCCAATCTCCTCAATTATCTTTCAAGTCCTTCCTTAACGCATCATTTGGCTAAGTTTCAACTGCTTTTTCCCCTGGATGACCTCTCCAGCTCTGTATCTCTTGAGTGATAACAGCAGTCATCCAAAATATGGACTCCCTGGGCCAGCCCTGCTGCTCATTGTTCTGTCTGGTGAGCTCTTCAGCATTCTGCCCCTGCACTGCTGTGGTCCATTCCTGGGCTTGACTGTGGGCTCTGTCCTTGAGGTTTTGCGCACATGAGTAACTTGTGGACTTCTGTGAGGCTGCCAGGGTCAAGCTCTTTGCTTGCAAACAGAGCCCTCAAGGAAGGAGCATTGTCTCCATCTCTGCAGCCACCACCAGGCCAACCTACTGCATAATAAACACAAGCTGCAAAATTTGACCTCATTGGTTTATTTTGGAAGCAACTGCTTGTAGAAACAAATTACTTTTTAATAGCGCAATCCAGAGATGCAATCTCAGAGATGAATTTCAATTACTTTCCATGGTTAGCCTGTCATTCCTCGCCTGAACAGGAATGATAAGGTCAGCGTACCCGTGTGGGCTGAGGGCTGGATGTAGAGCTCAGATACATTGCACAAAAGCAACCAGACACCCACTGCTGCCATGTGAGTACTTAAAAGATGGATTGAATCACACTGAGGGTTTAGATTGTCTCCAACACTGAGTTTTGGTGCCACCTTTAACACATCATTTAATCTTTCTGCTGCACTAAACTCTGCAAAAAAAATAAGAGGCAATAGTTATTTTCTCGCCCCCCTTGGGTGTATTGAGGTATAATTTGCACATTTTATGTTTATATACTGTTTTAAAAAGAGAAGTTTTCACCATGGAAGGTTTCTACTAATACGAACAAGCAAAAATACCATTATTTCCAGAGAAGCCTTTCAAAGCATGGACATACCTGTGGATACAGGCAGCACCCATAGATTTCTTTGCTCTTCGTTTCATGACCACCACTTTAGAAGCAGTAGGATAAAATGGTTCATGTTCCAATTAATGACTTCCCTACTGATTATACCAGGAAAGTTGCCTTTGTGAAAGTGTTTCCTGTAATGAGAGCATCTTGCCCATTAGGAAGGTGACCAATCGGGTCTCGAAATGATAAAAGTATCCTGACCAGTGCAGAACTGGGAGCTTTACTGCTTAATTATCTGAACTGGGTAAGACCGAGGGAAGATGGCTCCATGGATTGTCGGCTTTCTGTAACAATAGAGATTAAAGCCTTTTTGAAAGAGAATAACTGATGGAGCTGGGAGAAGAATTCAAAACCATGTAGGCTGAGAAGAAGAATAAGGTTCCATCTGCTTCCTCCTCCTCACAAGAACACCCGTGACTGTAGTTTTTAGATGGACTTCATACCACACTGTGGCCACAGCCCCAACATGTCATTGCTTTACACTGGGATGCCACCTACAAGAGCAAAATCATTCCTGCAAGGAATCTGCACTTGCTTTGGAGCCTGGAAAGTCATGTCAGGCCAAGGTTAAAAAAAAATAATAATGGTTGGCTGTTTTCATAAGGCCTGGATTCCTCTCCCCCATGCCCCTATTGTATCTGTTCTTAATGTTTCCTCTTTACAAGCTTCAGGGCAGCTTTCTCACTTCAATTTTACCTTTGTTTCTTTCTCAGATCTCTGCAAACGAGATAGAAATGCTTTTGATGAGACTGCCACGCATGTTTAAACAAGAATTCACTGGTGTAGGAGCAACACTGGAAAAGAGGTGGAAGTTTTGTGCCTTTGAAGGAATTAAAACTGTCTGACTGTGACTAGTAATGAAGCTATGCAGAAGAAGAATTCCTAGAGCATGGCAGGGTTATAAAGTATTAAAGTAAGAAATTTGGGTTTGGGCACATAGTAGTATGTTTTCAAAGTTATCCAAGCCTAATTTTAGTTACATTTGTGACGTTCTCTTGTGAGTGGAAATGTAGTTGTGCACCAGTTCCTAAAATAAAATAAAATCTTTTAAAAAACTTTCCAAAATGTGACAGATTGTTTCCTATGAAAACTGAAGAAAGATACCACAGTCATAATGATTTCAAAATACTACATGTCCTACATCTAAGAAAAGCTCATTGAGCAAACAGTTAAGGAGAATGATTGCCCGGTTATGGTCGCTAAGCTACAGCGATTTATATGTAATATGTAGTAGAACTCATGAAGTTTTGTTATAGAAAGTTCTTTCTGTTTAGTAAGGGAATTGAGTAATTTTACAGTGAGGAAAAGCATACCAAAAGAAAACTTGAAGATGTGTCTGAAGTTATTGTATTTTGTAAATTAAGTTATATGCTGTACCAGGGATTTTTGCCTTATTGAAAGAGGCCTGAAAATGTGATTGGAGTCCTCAAGAATGCTTTATCAAGAATATTATTTTTCTAATGTAACTATTCTCCATTACAAGTTCTTTTAACATGGATTGCATATCAATTTTCATAAACATGTAAATAAGGAGGAAACCAGTGTTACTGTATTGTATTTGGTATGTAACATTCAGGTTTATGCATCAAAATAAATATTCAGTTGCATTACTGTTACAAATTTTATAGCAGATATATTAATTTTTATCAATAAATACGACTTCTACCATATTGTTTGTATAAGTATTTCTTCTGATGTTATTGAATTTTAATCAATCCAGCAAGAGTCTCCTGGAATTTAACCTTTCCCCTACCTGAACCATTAGTTGGAGATAACTTGGTTAAATGAATCATAAATAAAAAAAAGAGTTTGCAATATTATCTAAGATTAAAATAATTTCAAATATTGGTAGAGGAAGTACCAGCAGGGACCTTTGATTTTTATTCTTTTTCAATGAGAAGATGGGTAAAAAATTAACACGTTTGAATTTTTTGTTTTTGTTGTTGTCTTGGGTAAGAACTGCTGTGGGCCATAAACAGCAGCCCCCTCTGTGCCACACCCCTGTGCAGGCAGAGAAGCCAGTCACAAGAGAGCTGATCCCATGAAGTGGGGCACGAACAGCAGGAAATATGGAAAACTGAAACAGATGCAGGGAGTATCCAGATACATGTCAGAGTGATGTTTCACTCAGATCCTTCAATAAACCACAATTAGTGTCAAAAGCATTTAGTAGTGAAGGAACTCCCCCACATGGCTTTTGGTCATTGTTACTTTAGGACCTATTTCTCTTCTGGCATCTACCTGGAATTACAGAAATATTAAATGAAATGCTAATTGTGTACAAAAGGGGGAAAGAAAGGCTTAGCAGGTCTATTATGGAAGAAAAAAAACATGCTTTCAGGCAGTACACACAAAATTTTAAAAAATCAAGTATATCTTGATTATGGTTGCTATAGAGCCTGTGATAAATTACTCAGGTGAAACTAGAAATTATATGCCAGCTATGTTAATGAAAATTAACTAGTTTAATCCAAGTAACAACTCTTTCCTCTCTTGAGATCATACAGTTTCATGAATAATTCTGGCAAAAATGTGTTAGGTCTGACAGCTTGTATTTAAGGACTGTAACATAAATGTGTATAGATGCCACTTAGGCTGAGGAAAAGAAATGTGAGAAAACTTTCACCTCAACTTACTCCAATGCTTATCCATTATATTCTGTCCTTCCTTTCCTTGTGCCCTCCTTTTTTTCCCTTTAGATCATTGTCTCTCTCACAAAACAACTCCAAATCCAGACAGTCAGAAAATATTTTATTTTTTGACAGAACCTTGTAACCTAATCACTATATTTATTATGCATGTATTTTTAATGGGTTTTTCATGTCTGTCTAGACCATCAGAACTTTAGAAGGGTACCTTTTTAGTACTTGTGTAGTACCAGCTGAAAGGGAACCTCCTTCACTGGCTTTAGATATTGCCAAAGAAGATCTAAACTTTGAGTATGAATAGAGTGTAGGCATCCTGTGATATTGTAACATTTCATTTGGGAACTTGAAACTCAGGGAGATCCTCAGTGAGTATTAGGTTGGGCCCAAGAACTACCTTTAACTTTTCATGCTTTTGGGGGAAACTGGATTAAAATGTTGAGCTCCATCATTCAGAGACTGAGATGTCCCTATGATGATGACTGTTGGGGCAAACAGCTGGGAGTTCTGCAGTTAATACAATGAGATTAATAACAAGAAAACAACTTTTGAAAGACACTTAGAATGGACATTAGGGAGCTTTTCTTCACTGAGATGGTGGCCAAATACTGGATTGGGCATCCAGAGAAGTGATCGGTGCCCCAGGGCTGTCAGTTCTTAATAACATTTGCACAATGCCTTTAATGGCATGATTTAACTTTTGGTCAGACCTGAAGCAGTCAGGCAATTGAATTGATGATCCTCATAGGTCTCTACAAGATCTAAAGCAAGTTCCTGCAGCTGAGTCAGATTGGCAAAGACTCAAAGCCAGTTACAGTTAGCAGGATCTTCACAGAAGTGAAAAAAACAAACAAGGAAAGGCCAAAGAGATCATCAGGCTAACCATGACCTCAAGAGATGAGATTGAGCAACAGCCTGTCATGCAAATGCAGGTTATGGAAGAAAGTTATAGCAGTGTCCCCTCTTCTCAAATAGTGGAGCAGGAGAAGATTTGGTTTCTTACTGCCCAGACATGCTCAGGGTATTTTGCAGGGAGCTGTAAATTAGGTTGGCCTGAGCTCCTGTTCTCCCAGGAGAGCTTTTCAGACCATCCTCAGCTTTGAACTGTCTTGTACTGATGGCAGGGGTGACTTTCATCAGCCTAGAGGCACCAGCTTCTTACTACACTCTATCTGATTCCCACTAGAAGGATTATGAGATCCACTGTGCAAAACCTCTTGGACAAATGTGCCTTTCACCCTGCACATTCAAGGGAGATAAGTGTAACCTTCCTGCTAAACTGCATTTTATGTCCACAAGAGATGTTTTATGTTTGATCATGTTTGATGAAGACTGCATTATCCCCATCACTGAAAAGGAAATTCTCAGTATCTCCTCGTACATAGTGGAGTCAATTGTTTACTGAAGTGTGTGTGTTTAGGGCAAAACTTGCATGTTCAAGACTGCCAGAGCATCACATTCACTTAAGGAACAGCTATACTGAGATTTAGAGAAAATCCTGTATCAAGCTATGCTACATTTAGCTACACATGATGTGCAGCAAATGCTGTGGAATCTAAAGCTAGAAAATTGGTTGTAAGAGCATTCTGGGTGGTTTGGTTAAGTAAAAATTCTGGTCTTGCAAGCATTGTTTTCTTTAAAATCAGAATGGCTTTGACAGTCAGTGTTAGTATGACAAAAATGTTCTGGGCTGATATGAGTTGATTTTGGGAAGGAGGCTTGGAGAGAGAAGGAAGGAAAGCAGAGAGTTGGCTTTGGATATTCTTTTTGTGCCTCTGACACCAATAATTGGCCTGGTCTGATGTAGAAATGATGTCCATTTTTTTCCGCGTAACAAATGCATCTCAGTGTTCAACATTAAAAGTGTGAGGCTTTTATAATTATTTTCTTTTTTCTTTTTTTTTCCTTTTTTTTTTTTTGGTGAAAGGTACAAGCTGCCCCTTGACTTGTCACTCTGGTTATCCTGCTAAGTTCTGCAGCTCTTCCGCCCTAACTTTTCCCTCAAAAAGAAAGTAGAAACAGCATCAAATTCTTTCTGTTCTGTATGTGACTGCTTGGACTGCAAAAAGGACTATATATTTCCTGAGCTAAAACTGAATGATTCAAGAATGAATGTTTCAAGAACAGATAAGTCAAGTGGAAAAGCAGCCAGCTCAGGAAATTATGCTTACAAGGTACAGATCCTCTGACTATATAAACCCATTATATTGGATTTGTAAGCAAAATCAAATAGATACACTCAGGAGTACCTTTGATTAAGTGTTTTGCCTCACACTGGGTAACATTGTGCCTGTTGAGATTTAATAAGTTGACTTCAATGTCAGATGCCCTTTCAACAGGGATATTTGTGGGGCAGCAAGAGGAAAAATGTATATATTCCTTTAAACCTAACAAACAGCATTCCTGCAATCCTACCACAGACATATTACAGCCATTTGCTCAGACTTCTGGCTGGTAAGTACTTCTTGCCAATTTATACACATAACACTGTGTATATACTTTTATACACGTAATATTGAAGCCTAAAAAAAACCCATTGACTTGGACTGCTCGTATCTTAGCCATGTCACTGTTAATTCTGTAGTGATCTCAATAGCATATGGTGGATTAAAATACACCTCCCATAAAAGCACCCAGCCATAATCAAGGTTATCAGCTGATGAAAAAGATACTTTTTTGCTTGATAGTTTCTTAGAAGAGATTAGTGTTGTCAAAGTTGGGTACTAACTTCCTAACTTCATTTTTTTTTCTGGCTTCTTCTAGCCAGTTTTGCTTTTCTCTGCAAGATTAAATAATCCTTTAGTACTGCATATTTTCTCTCTGTGAAGGTATTTATATATTGTAGTCTATTTACTTCTCAGTATTCTTTCTCATAAGCCAAACAGATTGAGTTTTTAAGTGTTTTGCTATAAAGCATTTATCTTCTCTTCCTCAAATCATTGCATCTTTTTTTTTTCTTAATATCCTTTCCAATATTTCAAAACTTGCTTTAAAATGTGTGGAGAAAAACTGTTACTTGATTAAACTGAGCAGTTTACAGCATACAGACACGCTGCCACATCTCTGCTCCAGTTCAACTCTTTGCCTCTTGTTCCTGTCAGACTATGAGATGATCACCAATGTTAAAGCAGTAACACAAGTGAATCACTTGTGTTGGGTCATTTTTTTTTATCCTGGCGTAACAGATTCCTCTGCATAGATGTATTTGTCTGCTGTAGTCTGGCTTCTTTATCCCCACTGGCAGGCTTGCTTGTGCAAGGCCAAAGGTCTCACCTCACGAGGATATTTTGAGGCTTAGATCCCATGCATAGCCCTGTTCTTCCCCATGGGGTAGGTTTGGATAACTCTCAGCTGTTTATAGCCTTTCATGATTAAAGTGGGGTAATCAGATCTGCTGTCAGGGTGTTCGCTGATCGCATCAGGCATTCAGAGGGCAATCGCACAGGCTTTGTCTAGACTGGGGTTTAAATGCGTGTCATTAGCACATACTAGCTGATACATTTTAAAAGTCTGATGCAGACGAGGCATAATGCCTTTAATGTGAAAAGCTGGCTGAGTTAGGCCCTTGGGCATTGGCGTTGACACTGGTTTGTCTATTTTAGAATTTTAGAATAAGTTAGCTGAAGGCTTGTCTGCAAAGACCAGTTAATTTGGAAGAAGATAGGCTATGAATTTAAAGGGCTGCTCCAGGACTTAAGGCCAGAAGAAGACTCATTCTCAAGTAGTTGCTCTAAAATAGCTCAGTATAATAGTAATACATACTCAACTAGGTAAGTTTTCTCTGTCTTTCTTGTTTTTTTAACTTTCCACAGAAAAAAATCATTACCCATATTAGAGTTGTTGTATTTAAAAATTAACCCTCTGGTGCATTTCTGGTTTTATCACTGCTCCTTACTGAATACAGCTGATTAGTTAGGTTGTGTCTGGGGAGAAGGCTGGAAAACTTGTACACTCTGCAGATCTGGTTGCTGACGTTAAAAGCTGACTTGCATTTCACAGAAGGAAGACATGGTGCACTTGTGAGAGGAAATGGGAATGAAGCAACACAAGACCATAAAATAGGATTAAAAATAGAGACTGGAGGGATTTTGTTAGAACCTGGCGTTCCATCAAAAATACCCACGCAAATCCCAGGACATCCCAGAAGCATGTTATAAATTAAGAGGGGGAACAAGGAAGAAGACGAGATAAAATTTCATAGTAAAAATCATTGTAAACTATGGTGATATTGAATTTATGACAGTTTGTGCATTTCCTCAGCTGGTTCTGCCTATGGAGTCAGCTGCCTCAGGTGTTGTGACTGAGACTCTGTAAAGAGGAACCATCCAAAATTACTCTGGCGTTGGCTTTTTCCCAAAAATAAGCTCAGATAATACTAACTTCCACTGCACAGGAGCCTCTCCCTGCAAGAAAAATCTGCATCTATAGCTCTACATTTCACTCATTGATGGCGATATTAGCAAAAATATTTTCCTTGTATTTGAAGGCTAGTGAGAATATATAATACTCATGGAAAGCAAATATTTTCCAGGACATCAGAGCACATTTCAGGGTGTCATTTCCACCCCTCCACTCTGACTGACTGTCACCCTGGTTGAACTTGCCACCTTGGTTAGATGGAGACAAAAAAAGCTAAAGTCTCATCAGGGTGAAAATGCACTTTTGTCTTGAGAAGAGCAGCCATAGATAAACATCATGCCACCTGTTCTAGGCTGATTTGTCTAATAAAGAATTGCAAGGCAGGAGCTGCCTTGCAAGGTGATACTGGAAGCCGGTTTTGCACAATAAAACATACTGACAGAGAAAGAAGCCAGATGGTGTCTCAACAGCCCAAGTTTTCTAAAACACATTTCCTACCCTGAGAAGTTCTTGATTGACAGCTCTGAAAACAGGTGTTTTATTTGTCCACAGGGCAGCAAAGGGAAGGCATCTGTCCTGGTTTAGGGCAAATATTTAGGAGGAAACCTCTGGGAGGTCT
>JAHLSL010000062.1:2505112-2552754 GCA_025920805.1 Petroica traversi | reverse complement strand
AGGGGACGATTGGGGATACAAACAGGCCATATGGCTAACCCAGGACAGCATCTAATATTGTCCCAGCAGAGGTCTACAGAAATCACCTGCCATTTCATTTCCATCCCTGTGAAGTCCTTCCTTCATCTGTCCAAACTGTAGAAGGAGGGGACAACTGCAGAATGTACATTTGACCCTGATTTGAGTCTACAGGACTTCTGCCAGTTAGAACTCTAGTTTCAGGGCAGGATTTGAATCTCTGATCTGTAAAATGGAAAAAGTACTGTCATAAGGAATTTATCCAATGACAGAGGAGGGGAAGGCAGGATTTCTTGAAGCAGAAATATACCCTGGTGACCCCATTATTCTCCCTCAATCTTTCCGGTGAACAAGAAGATTTGGAAGTATGTAGCTGGCAAAGAGGTTCATCCTATTAGAAAATACAGAGAAGAGCTCATGTTATATTTACACAGAATGTTTTGAGATGGGTTTTTTAACTCTAAAGAAAACCCTTCGCAGTTTATAGCCATGAGATACTCTTAAAACAAAGGTTAGAATGGGGAATGGAGAAGCAATGAAAAAAAGAGTATTATCTTTTATGAGTACTTTATTACTCTTCCCCTTCGAAGAGATTTCAGTGTGGAGGCTGAAATCCCTACTGTTTCAAAGGTTTGCAGTCAAGAGCAAGAACAGTGCAGGATTTTCAGCCTTTGTTTGATTTTTGTGGTCTGTGCAGTTCAAATGTGTAAAGAAAAGTATGAAAGTGTGCACCCAGGTGAAAGGGAACTGGGCAGTCATTTATGTAACACAGAACTGTTGCTTTTCTGCAGTGCAAAGCTTTTTATTTACAGTAATAAATGTGGGGCTGAGGGTCAGAAGTTCAATGATGTACATTGGTCATGCAATCAGGAAATATGTACATGTTTAGGACTGAGACGTTAAATTTTTGTTTTGTTTTGTTTCAAGAATGCTGAGATTTCTGTCATATGCAGCATTGAGAAAGACACCAGAGGGTGATCTGGAGGGAGCTGGGGAAAGGCCTAATCAAAGGCCAGCTAGAGATGTGACAGTAACACAGTACATATCCCTGCAAGTAGTGAACAGGCTAATTTGGCCACAGGAGACCCTACAGCTGTGATTGTACAGCCTCTGCCCAGCTCAATCCACTCTATTTTCTGCTCATGGGTTGAGCAATATGATACCGTCTGGGCTGTCTTCTTCCAGACTTCTTCTTTCTACATGGTTTCTTCTTCTGAAAAGTTAATTTAGAAGTGGTTCAAGCCTTTTTTCAGGCAGTTAACAAGCTGTACCATCAGCGGGAAACTATGGATGATCTACAGGAATAGTGGGTGGATCCTAATTGGAGAAAGAACCTGGATAATTCTTCCTAAATTTGCTACAAGCCTTGAAATTACTTTATTTGCAATTTCCAAAGGAGAAGAAGCAGCAAAAATATTTCCAGAGGTAACCAGAATAAGGTTTCATCTTCCAGATCCATTTGGCCCACATCTGTTTCATGTTCCCCAATCCATGCATGCAACCATGTTCAGAAGAAAGCAAAAATGTTCCAGAGATTAAGTCATGTGAGGAATTCAAGGCTTTGGGAAGGTTATAAAAGGTCCCTTGCGGGCAAGCCCACGATCAATGCTACTGTTCTTCTGTGTAACTAATCCAAAGTAAGGTTTTCATTAGCTCTCTTTATTTGATGCATTGTGAAACAAACCGAATACGAATGTTTAGGCTGGCAAAAAAAGCAGCACAAAATCCCACAAGAACCCAGTGTAACAGCACACATCAAGAGCTAAGTAACAAAGAAAATAGCTCTGGATACACAAAGCCTCAGTTTTGCAGATAGGCAGGAGGTGTACAAATTCAAAGCTATGCATGAGTACCAAGACTCTTCTCCCAGCAGAGATGTTGAGAAATCACCACTTTGTGCCACAACATAGAGTATAACTCACTGCTAAAAATTTCTCACAAATAACAGTTATATTACATGGTAACACTGACTTGGGCTAAGACCTTTGATTTCTGAACTACTACCCAGTAGTAGTCTGAGAGGTGCCGCCAAGCAAACACAGAGAAAGGGGATCTGTGACCAAACCCCATATTAATGCTACTCAGCAAGAGTGCACAACCCAGCCACACAATGCATATGCAGGATTTTCACTGGAATGTGGACATAGAGTCAATAATGTGAGAGGTGTCAGCCACTCAACAAACTTTGCAGAATATCCTGTCACTGGAGGCACTCAGCATTTCGTACTGTGGTCCAGAGTGCAGAGCCTAGTTTTTCCTTGTCCAGGTGAGCACTTTATCGGCTGAACTATTGGATAGGCAAGATGTCCCACTGTCCCAGTTGCCATCACTTCATGCAAGGTTGTATCCATCCAACAGGTCCTGAGGACACCTGCCAGGCTGGTCCCCTACCTGCAGCAGCAGGTGTTCACTTCACTTCTCAGCACCCTTAACTCTGGGGTTTCAGATTGTATCAGACCTTTATGTAGAATTGTTTGAGCAGCATGGTGCTCTGAATTCAAAGTCTGAGAATCACTCATATTCTGAGTAACATAAGGAAACAGAAGAAACTCAGGCCTTAAAGTGCAGCACATGGGAGGGTAGGACATTCTTCTTGGGATTCTAAGGAGACTTTTTTTCAGGTCTTCTTAATCTAGCCTTTTTCCCTTCTCATCCTGTTTATGTATGTGTGTGTGAGGTCTCCAGGCTATTCGAGTGGATGATGGCTTTTTGTTTCCTCAGCACATCAGGTCTTTTAGTTTGTTCATTATGTGATTTCTGTTATTTTGTTGCAAGTCATATAGGTAGAAATGAATTACAAAGGAAAAATGTCTAACAAGCCACATAATGAAATGCATCTAACAATAATCTCATATATAGGGGAAAAACTACATGTAAATGACAATCTGTCCTGTTTAAAAAGAAAAAAAGGATGAGAAATTGCAACTGAGAACCCATAAAGATTTATATAAATGGATAATAATAATTAGCCTTGAAAGATGAAAGGCTTAGAGTAATTTTTTCCTGATGGACCAAAAGCTACCACTTACTTAATTTTTTATTCAAATATGAGAAACAAGAAGTCCAAACTGCAGTGTCTAATTGAGCCCATGGATTACCAGTACCTAACTTCAGGAAGTGACACTTCTCCTACAGCATCTGAATTCAGGACAGCAAGACTCAAGGCTCTTGCCATAGGACTGGAAGAGCATCTACAAAGCCTCCATCTGACATTTGTCAGGTAGGGCAGAATCCAGCCTTCAACCAGCAGGTCCCATCTAAACAGGACTGGACCTTGTTTTCTCAGCCCAGTTATGCTGGCAAACAAGTGCCAGCTTCCACCTATCACTGAGGACACTGTTTTTCAGGCATCATAACAAGAGATGTGAGACTGCAATCAGCTGAGGAGGAAGAAGCATGGGGAAAGTGCTTCTTCCTCCTTTTTATACTTGGTCTTCATCACAGGGAGCTGCTAGAAAAACAAGGGTTATGACAAACACCCAGTGATGACTACTCAAAGCACATCCAAAATCCTCCACTGCCACCTCAATAAGGGGGTGCTGAGTTTACAAACCCATCTTCAGCTGTGGCTCACTGGAAATGCCAGACCACAGTCTCCCACCAGCCTTCTGATTTCAGTGAAACAAGGGAACAGATGGTAAATGTTACCACTTGAGGAGAGTTTTCATTGGTAGGGACTGTGATTGCTGTCTTCTGGGGTGTTCCTAAATCTACAGAGCACCTCCTTGGTGTTGTTACCCACCAAAGCACCACTCCTGGAAGGTATCAGTCAGCAGAGAACACTGCCACTGCTGACACACACAGGCAGTGACTAATTCACATCATCTCCAAAGGAGGCAAGTCACACAAAGGTCATGGTGCTGCACACAAAGAAAATAGCTTACTATAAGATATGTGGTGAATAATAATGCCAAGCATTAGAACATCGTCATAGAACAGAGGAGAGGATGAGGAAATGTGTGTTTCCCCGTGTTTAAGGATTATTGAATGATCAGAATCAGGGGGAAATCAAGTTGATAGGCTGTGGGTAGGAGAGGATCTCCCTGAATCAACTTTTTTCTCCTTCCCTATCTCAGCCTTATATATAAAATGCAACATATATAATCTGTGTAAAATGAGCAAAATTCGTAGTGCATATCAAATCTGCAATCCAATAATTTGTATTTGAATGTTTTAGCAAAAACTGACTGTGACTACAAACACTTCACAGACTAATTTTCAGATTCATGAGTTTTTGCTTGGTTTGCCTACATATTCTCTGAGCTCTCTGCCAAAAAAAATATTTCCTTTCTTGCACTGGAACGTAACACTAACATGTGTCAAACTACTTTTGTATGAGCTTAAGCACATCCTGTTTCTGTTTTTTGTAGATTCATACATATTAGACACACATCTTTGGGTTTTAATTATAAAATTAATGTAGACAGCAACCAGAAATAAAGCTGACAAATCTAATTTCCTAAGTAACTCAATATCATCTCAGGATCTCTGAGGAAAACAAAAAAAATATGTCCAAGGGGTTACAAGAATGTTTCTAATGGACAAACTTTAAAAAAAGAAAAAAAGCTGATCAGAATAACAGAGGAGCATTCCCCTAACATCAAAATCTATATTTATCACCAGCTAGGAGAATATGATGTTATTTTAAACATTACATAACTTTTAAGACTGCTTCTAATCCCAGAAATTTAGGAGGAAAACTATTTATCTGTCTATCTATCTATCCACATTGTAAATGCACCTTAAAAGAAAATAATTTCTAAAATAGTTGTTTAATGATTCTATACAAGACATATTTGGAATATTTCCTTTTTAAAGTTGTACCCATTTACAGTCAATTGTAAAATAAACAGCTCTGTAAGGACTCAATACATCCATATATGAGGGTCAGACCTTAGACTCCAGAGAAGCTGGTATTCTTCCCCACTGCCATCAATAAATAGAGAAGACAATTGCTCAGTTCAGCAATGAAAATTGAAATAATGGGCTGAGAGAACTGTGGAAGAAACTCACGAAGCCTTTCCCAGGACCACAAAGAAGCTCAGGCAGGTTCATGACATGGTGTTCTCCAAAGTCCTCAGCTCCCTTCTGAAGGACTCAGCTGGAGCTCCGCTATGGAATGCCCATTGGTCCAGCTCAGCAATGTGCACCGAGCAGCTTGTCCTGCCTAGACCAAACTGCAAGAGAAAAACAGAGAGCCTTGAGACAAAGGCTGGAGGCTTGCAGGCCTGCATGTTCCCTCCTCCTTGGAAAGGAATCTGGAGACCTGAACCTTAATGGCCAATGCTCCCTAGTGCAGAAGAAGCCAGAGCACAGGAACTGCATGGCACAGCATCCAGTTTCCTCACACTGCAATATCTTTCAGTTGATGTCCAAACCCACTGACATCTACAAGGAGGGAGTCATAGAGACACAACAGAAGCCTTTGCCTACCTTGCTCAGAGACATACAGGTTGTGCAAAGGATGAGGTTTACCAAAGGTTGGTGTGTGAGCAGAGTGCCATTACAAGCAGTAGAAAAACAAGTCACTAAGTCAGGCTGAGAGAGTTTGCAGTGCTATTCAGTTTCCCAAATGTAGGTGCCTGTTTTAGAGAGCCAGCTGGGTGGCTCCCCAAACTCCACTGGCTACATGTGTGATAGCAGACATGCAGACACCTACAAGATCATCTCTGTGGGATTTAGCCTAGGCCAACATGGACCATATCTGCCTGCCAGAGCCAAGGTGAACATTGACAGGCACAATTCCCACTTAATTTTGCAGTCTACTAAAAAAACCTAATTCCATCCATAGCCAAAAACTTGCTTTGAGGAACCTGTAGCTTTTGGCCTATGGGTCTTGCTGATTTTTCCATCACTTTTTTATTTTATACAGTATCACTCTGAGCTGTGCATGAACGGGTTTTGACTCTAGCATGCAAAACTTTTCAGAATCTCTTAAAAGGTTTCATTTGGAAGTGGAATTTATGCAAGTGTGTATTAATGATTTGGCATCTTAAAGGGGTTATTTTGAGTGCTATCTTTAACTTCATTACCATTAAATTATTCCTTAAATTATTCCAAAGAGATTGTGGCCTAATGCTTTGAACCAATTTAAAAATTCATATGGAGAGTTTGTGATAGTCCACAGTCAAGAGTACATTTAAACAGTGGAAACCAGTTAAGCAGCTTTTGGGAGATCGAGATGTTTACCTCAGTTACACAATGTTGACACTTACCTATGTTTTTTCTCCATAGAGTGATTTTGCAATCAAAACTTGAACAGGTGGAAATCCATCACAAATACCTAAATCATTTGGTAAAACACAATCCTCACAACCCTTATTTTGCAAGTAATTATTGCCACATCCTCACAGTAAAGCTGAAAAGCTTCTAGAAATCAAGTTCCATTTGAACAGTCAATCCCAGGTGGTTTCCACTCCTAAAGAAGAACATAATAGGAAACAGCATCTTGAGAGAAACATTCATCTCCAATAATTTGGCTGTGCCCTGAAAGGTCACCATGCAGACAGCCCAAATCTCAGGACTGTAATCCATTTCCCTTGTAGATTTAATACTAAAGGACAAAATCAAGGAATAATGGGCTTTCTTAATCCTTCATGTGATCCTAGGACTGGCTGTAGGAACTACTGGTGCTAGGAGTTTTTAAGTGTGGAAAGTCTGAGGAACCGTAGCTATTCCAAATAAACCCTTCTAATGTATGTCGTTTATCCTTAGCCAGTGCTTCACTGAATCACTGCAAGGGAAAAGGAAATACAGAAAAATGAATGTACACTTAGTTTTATCCTTAGGTTAATGTGGTCAGAGCAAAATTTTTTAGATACTGACCAAGAGATCAATGACTTATTATGATTAATGACCACTGAGAATATATTTGAAATATTTTTTCAAGGTGAAATCCTTGCATTGTGAAGTGTTTCTTAATTAGAAGAACCTTCAGCTGTGTGAACATGACTTTTGGGGGTTAAGGGATATGTGAGGGACAATTCTGTTACTTACACGAACACTTTATTTTCCTGTCATGCATTTCCACACCTCCTGAGGTTTTGCTAAGTACTTTAAAGTTACTGTGGGATAGGGGACAATTGGTATTACCACTATAAAATCTTCCCCTCAGTCCGCCACAGCATGAATCAGAAGTATAAATTGCTGTGCCTAAGTGGGTGAAGTAAGAAATAGACTGTTCCCACTGGAAAGATAAGTGACTGGAAATGAGCCCAAAAATTTGTGCTTAGGAGTCTCAAAGCTGGAATACTGCTAGAGTGGATTACCAGGGAAACCAGCAATGACTAGGAACCAGAGCCTAAACATCTGACTCTGTTTTCCTGGCATACATTTTGGAGAGATGCAGTGTGCATAGAGAACTTGGATATACTTCACTGCCCATCTCAATAGACATTTTTTACTAAATTCCTGTAGAAAATAATTTCTCACTGGTTTAACCTTTGATTTCTTAGTGCTTTCCTCTACATCCAATGAACCTGGCTTACAGCAAACAGCATCTTCCTTTTGCCTACATGAAGGCATTGGTATGATGGAAGAGGAAGGATGAATCTGTGCAATTTAACTCCTACCCCTTATCATCAGTGGCACAGGACCCTCTACATGTGCTCCCAGAGATGGAGGTAGAATATCCACTCACCCTACATTTCCTCTTTTGATAAACACTTCCAACATCTTTGCAGGAGGCAATTATAACAGTCCTCCCTTGCCATCTCTACACTTTCTCAAAAAAGGAAGAGTTTTGCTGCTTTTATATATTTTCCAAATCACTGGTGCCTCTTCTGAGTTTTGCATTTTCGGCTGGCTTTCAATCGCACCTTCAAGACTTTTTGTCCCCCTACACTTGCAAGAACTGGAAATATATTCTAGAAAAAAAGGTGGCCAAGCTCAAACCTGTATTTCTGTATACACATGTACACATGCAGCTTCTCTGCAAGGTCTACTATGAATGCAGAATTTGCCCTAATTCTGGGAAACTCACTCCTCCACACTCACACATACTCTAATGCACTCCTTCTTGTACCAATCCACCCTCTCCCACACTGACATATATATATTCTCTCTCCTTCACCACTCTCTTTGCCTCTGAGCTAAACTACTCTACTGTGGAAATTGCCATCAGCAATTTTCACCCTTTGCTGCTCTTTCAAGGAGTTTATGCAGTGGTGCAGTCATGATGCTCAATCAGTTACTTGATATCTTTTGAGCTATTTCCCAACTATTTGCATGCATGTGTTACAGAACAGCAGTGTTTCTCTTATTATTTCCATGTACTTAGGGCGTGGGCTGAGATGGATGAGGTTGAATCTTTGTGTTGATTTCTTCATCAGAATCAAATGGGTGGTTTGGGGATGACATTGCTCACATTACAAGGTGTCTGTCCAGCTCAAAGCACCTGCATAGTAACTGTATTTTATGGGAAGAAGGCTAGTTCAGAGGCTGAAGCAGTGTCCTAGGAATTGGAGTTGGCTCTCAGACCCTGGTGCTATCACTAAAGGGATTGATGTCCTGGTTTTTTTTGCTCAAGTGTGTAGCACCACCCAGCTGCTTGTTCCCATCCTCACAGCTCAGGGTGAAGGCTGTGATGAACAAGCTGAACATTCTGAAGCTGTTTCAGTGTACAGTCAGACAGGTTGTCTCAGATCCAGATGTACCCCATGAGGACAGTGCATTATTCCCAGGTCAGAGCCGTGAGAGTGGCTGTGAACCATTTTTCTTAAATGCAAGCTTGAAAGGAAGTGACAAGGTCCCATCTGAGTTCTTGACCCCTTTTGACCTTCCCAGGTGGCCATGAGATAAGTCTTCTAACTTTTCTGCACTTCAGTTTCTCAGTTATAAAAAACCAGCACTTTCTACCTCATGGGGAAACTTTGAGGACAAAACCATAAAAGACTGTGGGCACTATCACGCTAGAGTAACAAAAGATACAAGTGCCCAAGAAAATTTTTGCTTTTCATATGTGAGAATAAAAAAAAACAAATAAACCAGGTTAAAATGCTTACATTTGGGGTGGATAAGGGAGTGTTATAAGGCTTGCTTATTACTTGTCTACAGAGCCCTGTGATGCTGTAGAACCAGTTGGTGTTAGAATTACACCATAATTTACACAGTTTGATGAGCTGAACAAGCCATGGCAAATGATTTTTTTTTAAGCTAGTCCTTTAGATTTATTCTTTGCGACTCACAAAATGTAATCAAATGCAGGTATATGAGTGGGCTTAAGGGAGAATAAGTGTAGTGACTAAGTAGATGAATCTTTATCTCACATTAAAAAGGTGGGTTCTTAATATTGATTATTCCCAGGCAAAACCCCTCATGGTTCTATCTACAAAGCTCCACTGAAGCACTCAGTTGCTGAAGGAAGAATAGTAGAAACTCATTTCTCACCCAAGGGCATGTCAAAGAAGTGGGAATTTAAGGAAACTACAGCTTCTTGAAAATCTAGATTATTATCTAGTCATCTCCTTGGAAGAAGTATTCACTGACAGTACCTGCCCCTGTGAAAATCTCATGTTGCCAAGGACAGCTTTTGTTCAAGAGAAATGCTGATTTTGTGGGAAGTGAAGGGAACCTTTACTCAGCTATTTTGATCTTTTAAGTAAATATTAATTTATTTTCTGCATGAAGTTATAAAATTTCTTGGGAATACAGATAATGTAGCAGGAGGAAAAGTAATTACTGTAATTTTGCCTGCACTTTCAGAAAATAATCCATCTGATAAGCACCCCATTTACATTTTGTGAGTTGCACAGTTCAGTATAGAGGCATCTCAACTAGATGCATGCAGTTCATGTTTATCAAATACCACAATTCTCCTGCTAACAGAAGTATTTGTCTTGGCCTTTTCGCTTTTCAAAGACTAGATGATTGAGATGTCATTGACATTAAGCGTGCCTTGCATTCATTTCTCGAGGAATGATGCAGTCAGAGGTGGTCCCTGGAGGGTTAGAAATCCTTTGAAACAAGAAAGGAGAACCACAGCTCATGAAGACAGTCAGACACCAAATGGCTGCTCCTTCTTTTCACAGACCCAAAGTAGGTCTAAGCCCCATATGCATCTCTGGGACAGGGATGCTACAAGTGTCCAACCAGCTCTTTTCTGTCATCTTCCCAGAGGTTTACTTACTAGCAGAGAAAAAACATCTGTCCCTTTGATTTTCTGGGGATAAATGAGAAGCATCTGAGAGAAAACCTCATTAATTCCCTGTGCTACAGATGACATCAAATAAGACATTCTTTAGGAAGTGAAGTGACAGGCTGCAGGGGAGAGGGGAATGAGAGCTGACCTAGCAGCCATGCCTGCCAGGTAGCATGAGGACAGTCAGCTCCTATCAACATGGATGAGGACTGAAGGCACTCAGCACCTTGCATGATTAAGCCCAAACCAAAAGCAGTCTTTCTCATCAAAATTGCACTGCCTTCCTCCTTCCCAAAAGGCAGGCTAATTTGTAAGAATTTGCTATCCTTGGCAGTTGTTTCCAACTGATCTCTTTTGACCTCCGTTCCCATCATTCGATGGGAGAGAGAGATGTGTGCACTAAGCTGAGAGATTCAGGGCACTTCTAGAGCAGCCCAGCTCTACTTCCATTGGCCACACCAAATCATTTTTCCTATCATCCCACCTCATTTCAACCTCAGCTGCATTTCCTTTTTCTGAGCAAAGTCTGGGAAAGGGACAGGCATGCCCATCAGCACTTGGTGCATCGTTCAAGTGCAGGCTCATGGTTTGCAGAGATACGTGTGGGATACCTGTGCCACACACTCTCCAAGAATGTTAATGAGGAAGGCAGGTTGCCACCTGCTTCTCTTTCTCCCCTTCTCCTGACCCTTTTCTACCAAGCCTCAAACCAAGTGGAAGCTGAGCTGTGTCTTCTAATGTAGGTTTCTAGCAGGAGAGGTGTTAATTGTGTTTTATTATTTTCCGTGCAGGAATTTGTAGCTCTCGAACAGCATTCACGTGACATACAGTAATACATTTTTTTTTCCGCAGAATACCTTCCCCTGTGTTTTTACACTTTCTCTCCTCTGCAGAGGAACACACAAAATATTTCTAAGGCATCAGGCTTGCTACACAGATTTTTCCTCACTGCCTATGTGCCAAAGCATTTCACAGTAAAACTTATGAGGCTGCGTACAGTGAAATGCAAGGAAAGCTGTTGCAGAATGACGCCACACAGTGTGAGGGGGAGAGGGAAGGAAGAATCAGTCATAAGACTACAACTGAAGGAGAAATAAATTAAGAGTCATAAAGAAAACTGCCATTCAAAACTCCCTTTCCACAGCAAGGCCATTTCTGAGGTTTCTGTTGGCTTCAAAAATAACAATAATTGGGGAATGGTCCTGAGTATACATTTCAGTTCCTGTCCTGTGTGTCACAGTCACCCTCTTTCATTGCCTAGCTGCAGTTACAGAGGAAAATATCCTTGGCTCAGCAGCTCCACCTTTTAAAATCTACCTCCTTCAAAGTGTATGGAGAAACAGGGGTCAGAAAAATGGTATCATGTTAACTTTCCTCTCAGAGAGCCCCCCCCCTTCCTACTGCCTGAAGTGCAGCACAATATAACTCTGTAAAAAACACATTTTTTGATTTTGGGTTTTTGTCTTGATTGTACTTGCACGTAAAGAAACACACAACCCAAGTCATGATTGCTTTGTGTGAAGAAACCGTCAGAGCAAAGTATAAAAACTGGTTACTGGATTATATAAATATATTTGCCATTAAGTAGTTTCCAAACAAATGGAGCCTGCATTTGTTTAGTGGCCTTTAGCCTTAGTCTTAGAACAGCTCTTGAGAAACTGAGCAAACAAAATTAAAGCTCACTTCTTTTGCTGGATTTCACAATGAATCTTTGCTCTGCTGTGCTCAACAAAAAGAAAAACACCAAAAGAAAAACTCTGTAATAAAGGATAGATAACCTTCTTCCTCCTTTAGGAAAAGCATCCTCTCTCCAGCTCCACCCTGCTTTGTTTTTAACCCACACCCCTCTCTTGCTTCCCATGCATCTTCCCTACCTGTGCCTGGTTTTGAGGACTCACCATCTTCCTTGGCTGATGAACAACAGCATGTTCTGATCCAAAAGCACTGTAGATGTCAGCAGTGCTGGGAAAACAGTATTCTGTTTAATGTCTTATCAGTTCCTATGCCAGATACAAGTCGAGTTCAAAAATCACATGGATACTGGATGTGAATATACAAATTGCACATTGCCTAAAATGAGGGAGGAAAACCTAGATCACTGAATCCAGCGCTACTTTTGAATACATTACCTGTCACTCTGTCTGTGCACATACCAGAAATGTTTTAGGAATGTCTTTCCATCCCCATATGTCCATAAGAGTAGGGTATTCCTCAGCATTCAAGATCCTTATGCACTCTCTGGCATAATATCCAGACATTTATCTATTTCTTTGATACATTAAAATATAAAAGCACTTAGATCTTGAAGCAGATAACACACCAAATCAGATGCTGTATCCCATCAGCTTTCATGCCACTGCTGAAGCTGTCGGCAAGATGGTAATTTACTTGATTTTGAGTGTGCAAAATTTTAAAAGCTGTTTGTGCTTGCATTGGTGTCAAAGCAGATGGGGCCTCCTGCTTCCTATGAATTTTATTTAGCCCACCTCATTGCATACACACCAATGTATTGCATGGACTATAATGTCCTTCCTATCCATCTGCCCTATCTGGGAGGGGAGAGCTCTCCTTTCAAGTGGCATATAACCTGACCTTTCCCAACAGCTATTGATTATGTTTTTGTCTTCCTTCAAAAGTTTGTATGTCTGCTGGTGCCTGTGTTCTTTCAATTAAGTAACAACAGGCTCTGTTGTTAGTTTGGTGATCTGAGAATATTAAAATACTCATTGGCAATGGGAAGGTTGCAATATTTTGCCACTGAGAGCTCTATGATACCCATTTCTAGAGAGTAACTAGATGTCCCATAGCCTTTACCAGCACCTGTTCTTTATATGTGTAAAGCTGTCTTAACATGTACTCACAACTTCACTATCTTTGCAAGATAGTGTATCTAGAGGTCATGCCACACAAGGTAATTAGAAGTTTACAACACGAATTTCAGCCTGTTTCTTATCCAAACCATTTATAGTACTTCAACCTCCAAACAGAAAACATCTTTTTTTTTATCTATGTCTTTAGCTTGTCAAGTAGAGCAAGCATTTGAATTTAGTAAAACGCTGCCTTTCCCCCTCACACACTGCTTCTCTGGATTCCTAAACCTTTCAAATAAAAAGCTACAGTTTTCTTCTGTGTCTGAACAGCTCTGTAGGAAAGGATAAGGATGTTAAAATTCACAAGATAACCATTTCATATGTGAGGCCTTGAAAAAAATGCAACGGGGGTCTGGAGAGCATGGAAAAGAAGGCCCTGGAGAATGATATTTCCTAAAGATTCATCTTAGCAGTTGCAATTAACTTCCTCAATACCTTTTGGATAAAAGTTATCAGATAAGAGATCAAGAGAGAGAACATGATTTAGCTCTAGCAAGTCTCGATTTACAATCTGTCTTCCCTGATCTGAGCTCATTTTGTGCAGCTCCTGTGTCATGTTCCTCTCTTGCAGAGCTGGAAGAAGGAGTTTAAGTCAAAATAGATAAGTGTAGAGCCCCCAAAACCAAAATGAAATGTCTCTTAATGGCTTTTTTATGGCACTCCCAGGATATCACCATATCCTACAGGGCTATTATGAGGAGAATTTCATCTCCTTTACACGAAAAAGTCTAGGTGACATTCTGAAAAAAAATGCATAATGCAGAAATTTAAAATAGCTAAAATATTTGGTTCAAGTTTCCTGGATTTCAGCCCTGCCTGAGAAAAAAAGTATGCAGGTAGGGACATGCAGAAGAAAAAGGAGAGAAATATAAATAACCCTCTCTCCTTTCCTCCTTTTGCTCCCTTCTCCCATCTCTCCATGACTGATTCAAAATCAACCTGCAGATTGAGGGGGAGGATGTTGCTGCTGAAGAGCACTCTCTGCCAGACTTCTCTGTGGAGAGGTCTGATTTTCATGAGCATGAACAGGAGACCTCTCCCTCATCATGTTTCCAGGACTGGATTATTAATGGCTGTATTTCCATCCCATTAATTGCCTCCTCTTCTGGTGATGTGTTTTTCAGTCTTACAGCCACTAATACACACCCAGTACACATCAAGTAATGAAAATGCACAATCAAGGCACACGTGCCTTGCAACTGCTGTTTGTACCCAAGGATTTAAAGCTGGTAACAAGGGAGGATAATGTTATTCTTAGGAGATTACACTCGTTGCTATGGTGAAGATGTCTTCTGTCACTCACTCTTGGGAAGATGGCACCTGAGCGGTGAATGTTTGACGGTATTTTTGCTTTTGAGATGAGCAGGAGTAATTACTCCAAGGCAGATACTCTGATTCTGAGCAGTCATCTCAGGTAGGTGCTTTGTATTTGAGCAGGCTTCCCTCTGCCTTCTTGGTGGGCTCAACATGCTGGCATTGGTTGGGTTTTTCAACACCTGAAGAAACAATGGAAAACAGCAAGAGCTGGTGTCAGAAGACAAAAATAGTCTCACACAAAAATCCCAAAACTACTAGGAGACTTCATATTTTTTTTTGTTGTTTAATGGGTGTTACAGTTTGCATCACATTCTGAGGATTCTTCCACTTTTTAAAAGATATAAAATTTCATTAGGCCTGATCTGCTGATCACAACTTCATGAACTGCACTTCGTACTAAAATTTATTCAGGCAATAATCCACAAGAAATTGGTTGTTTTCAGCAGTTTATGACTTGTTATTTAACATTTAACAGAATGGCAATTTATTTTGGTAACAACCAATACTGAGAGGTTTATTGCCATTGTAAACCATAATCAACTGTTTGTATCATGACTAGTTTTTCAAGATATAAAAATGGCCAGCTGCATTGGAAAATTGCTTAGCAGCTATAAAAATTTGCACAGAAGATTATATATGGAGTTATTTCACCTTAAAGGTCAAAAGTCTTTGGAGAAACCACTTACTATAGTGGACATTTTCAGCAGACTGGTAAAACCCAAAACCAACAGGACAAGATTGAAGCAATTCCCAGAAATTTTTTTCAATTACAATTTTTTTCAATATGAAAAAGGATTCTGTAGGAGATGGACAATACAAAAGATTGTACTTCCTTTATCACAGCATCAGGCCAGAAACTAAATCTTTATAGTCTTTATAGATGTTACAACTGTTTTGCTGTGCTGTACTCTACTCATAAAATAGCTTAATCATCAAGGCTTCCCACTGAGCTCTTAATATCAGGCAACTGGACACAGATTTCATAACTGACATGTTTAGAAAGATATAAAATACTTCCATTTTGATTGAAATAAGTTACAAATGACAGCATATGTTTTACATACAGAACAGTATATCAGTTCTTAATCTTAAACCATTATAGTGGGCCAAATCTCAGTGAGTAATTCACAGTGAATAATTCAAGTGTACAAATTACTTTCTATTTGTGCTCTCAAAAATAAATCTATAAACAGTCTGCAATTTCCTTTTTTTCCCCCTTTACTTATTTTGCTAATATTTCTTTTTACTCCATAGTTGCTGTAGCAGTTACTGCAGAATATTTGGACTGATGTTAATCACAAGACCTCTTCTATTTCCACTATGTCAGTGATTATGCACATGTGCACAGTTCATGCAAATGTTCACTTGGGAATAAAACCAATTCTTTGCTCTTAACATTTCTGCCTAGCTCAAAAATTCATTCTTCTAATCTATTTGTGCTACTAAAACTTTCAGTAAGCAAAGCCACTCACAGCAAAGAAAAAAAATGGTTGAAAAACAACCACTCAAATCTTTGAGCAGGTAAGAGCAGGTTTAGTTTGGGGTTTTTTAAATTTATGTTTAGTACTACTCATTCAACTCCTTAATGCTGATTGGAATTTCTGGTAGAAAGCTTTAACTCATTTTTTTTTTCTCCAGTTTTCAAACATCATGAAGCAAATTAATCCCTACTATAACTCCAGGGAATTTGAGGATATTATGGCAGAGATCACTTTGGCACTGCATTTCTTATTTAAAGTGCTTACCTGCTCACATACACTTCTTAAACATCAAGAGTTTAAAAAGGTTGCTGAATTTCATTATTCCCATTCAAATAATGTGAAATACAGGAAATTCCATGGCTTTAGTTCTCTGATAATTTTTTGGGTTCCACTTCCTGTAACTTGGAGTGGGTTATTAGGATTGCCAGACACATGCAGCCGTTGCTATTCTGTTTTACTGGAAACAGAAGTGTTCTGAACCTCCACAAAGATGTCCAACAGGCTGCTAAAGAAAAGAAAACTGGAAAGACATACTCCTTGGAAGCACAGTCCATCATGTCCATTACCTTAGAAGCAAGAAGAAAATTTCTCTTTAAAAGAAAAATCAAAATAACAACAAACTTTTATTTTTTACTCATCCACAAGCCCAGAAATAATAAATGACACATAAGAAACTGCAACAAAGTCCTCAGGAAAAAACTCCACAAACTCATATCCATGCCTCGTCATATTCAGCCTGTCTTTCATGCTGTTAAAAATTCTCTTCAGCCCTGGGCATTGGTAGCAGAACTGCAGCAATGAGGATCAGGCAATCTTGCCTGCCAGTCAGAGGCATTAGCAATTTGCTGGTTGCAGAAAACCTAAAAATAAAAGGGGAGTATTTCATAAAGCAACAAAAGCAAGGCAGCCTCATTTCTACCAGGCTGCCTCGGTATAGCTATAGGCTACCAGCTATCAGATATGAAGAGCATTTAGACCTGTTCAATGCTTTTGCACAAGTGTAAGCAGGGATACAAAAGCAGGCACAAAGGTCAGTGGGAAAAAAACCTGTATTCTTCAGTTTACATTTACAGACTGAAATAACTTGCTATCAGAATCATTAGCAACCTCTGCTGGATGGACACAGCAGAGGAAAGTGTGAATAAGAGGGCATCTTTTCCAGGCATGGATGAATTATTTAATTGAAACTGAGCCTTTGTCTTTTATAGAATTATTTTTCCCTCCAATTTTTATGAAACACTGAGTTGTTAAAAAATAGGAAAGCATTTATGTTTATTCCTTTGCTGCATTTTGGGAAATAGTATTGTGTCCCCCCAACCCCTCACTTCCAGCCCTTTTGTAAGGTGTAAGCCATCATTTACTATGGCTTCTCTTCTTTGGTCTAGATTCAGACAGAATAGCCATTAGTACCATTAATAGCTTTGTAGCTGTCATGTTTTCAGTTTTTCAAATTGGGCTGTAAAAGACTATTCTTGCATATTTATTAAAGACTATTGGTAACATAAGCTTGTAGGAGTAGACCCACTTTCAGGGCTGTATGTGTTCAGCACCCTTACCCAGAGACATCCCAAACCAGGAGCTTACCAGGAAGCAAGGACATATCAGCACTCTGCTTTTTCTTGTCATCCATGGACAGGCTTTTGTCACTTAAGTCATTGAGGACTTTTCACAATATAGAGCCAACTTAAGAGTGCTCCCTACTTCCACTCTCAATCCAACAAAACCTGGGTGTTTTTTCAACTATGTTTCAAGCCAACCTGAGTAAAGAGGTCAACTTTCCCATGCACTGGCTGCTCAGCAGCTAATGCTGAAGCAGCACAAGCTGATTTATATTCTGTAGGGTCACTTAAACTCTCAAATGTTAAGCTAAAGTGTCAGACAGGTCCCCATGGGGTGAATCTCGGCAGCTCTTGGCGCAGCTCTTGGAGCACTATTTCTTAGGAGGAGAGTTTCATCCCTCAGTAGAATTCATTTTGTATTATGGATTTCTTCCTTCCTTCCTCACAGAAATGGAAGGACTAATTAGGAATAGTTATCACTGCTCACATTCAAAGCATTATTAGAATGGCAGCCCGCTGAAAAAAAAAAAAAAAAAGAAAATTCATTCTATTGTAGGAGATCCTGGTAATTTAGGTGGTGTTAGACTACAATGGGGTAAAGCTTTCCTCAACTTCAAGTCCAGCAACCTGGCTTTCATGGCAAACCAGTGAGACTGGAGTACAACTGATGCCCTCTGAACCTCTGGGTTGGTTTCTTTTTGCGTTGTTTTGGGGTTTTTGGGGGAAGGGGGAGGAAGAGGGAGAAACTGTTTAAATGAGTAAAAAAAGCCCAGGCAAGCTTCTATGTTTCAGAATCTAAGCCCTCACCTGCTGTTGTGTGAACATCTTCAAAGGTTTTTCATTTGCTTTGGTTATATAGAGTATGTAAGGTGCTCTCTCTAGTTTTGTCACAGAATTTCAGCTGAACATATATAGGCATAAATAAATCCATTCCTCTGGTGAGGAGAGGAGACAAGGGGAGAAGAGTTGGACTCACTGATCTTTGTGGGTCCCTTCCAGCTCCGGGTAGTCTATGATTCCCTTCCATGATTCTCTAGGCCAGCCAAACCTGAAGCACTTGGAGGATGCTTGTGTGTGCCTGGCATAAGCACATCTAACAGTGCCACTGCCAAAGGCAGCTCCTTTCCAGCACCTCTACGTGCACCTATGCATTCACATCAGGGCAAACCAGAGCCCGTGCAGTGCAGCTGATGGAATTTCAATTCATTGAAATTACAGCCCATCATAAGCACAACTGCAAGAGGGAATAATGTGCAAGCCACAAGGGCTTGGTTACATGCTGTTAAGTTGGGGTATGCAGGTCACACTGCGGCTACCCACACCCACAAAAAATCCAGTGGAGACTCACAATCATTTAGGAAGATGTGTGACACTTTCACTCTGTCTTCAGATTTTGATAGAGCCAAAATACTATAGATTCACACCTTTTAAACCATATCCCTTTTGGAGGTGGAAGGATATGCGTTGCTGATGGGAAGAAGAAATTCCTTTTTGTATGTATTTAATTCTCAGCAGCAGGTAGTCTATTCAGCTTGCTAACCAACATTACATATGTAACCAGTGCTTAGCAGAAGACAGATTCACAAGTTTGAGGAATGCGGAAAAAAACCCCAACCCTAAATCACGTTTAGAGATTCCAGGCAGATTCTAGTATCAAAATGGGAACAGGAATAAAGTGTCCAGAAGTTTAGGAGAGGAAAAGAAATTCCTCTGTGTGTCACTGAAAAAGGTTTGTAATGTCTACAGAAGTCCTCACTGCAGTGTAATCCTTCCTTCCATCCACCAAACAGTTATCTTCTCTGCTCATGATTGCCTTTATATTGTCATTGACATTGTTGTGTTGCATTAAGTCTGTCTCTAATATTAGATGCAATTATGATACGTGACTTTGAAATCACACCTAAAGTAAGATTCCACTTGAAGGAGTCACCTTAGATTTATGTCTTTGTAAGGCTGTTTATTGCTTTTGTGATTGTGCTATCAAGTATTCTTTGTATACAAGTACCAAGGTGCTAACAGCAAGATCCAAAATAGATAAAAGGAGCCAAACATTTGAGTAACTTGAATGATGATGTCTGCAGTTCGACTTGAACTCTAGAAACACCTCCCCAGCTCTTTCTTCACCTCAGTTTTGGGAAGTACTGCAGTAACATTTTATCTTCATTTAACCTCTGGTTCCTCAGGACTATGTTGTGGCTCTACACAGTGCTAGAATTAAGTCTATTAGCCCCTATGCCCAGACATCAAGAAACTAGGAAATTAGATTACTCATAGATGCTGTAGGAGCCAAAGTGGCTCCTGATCCCCCACTGGACATACTGGCACACTGTCAAGTCTAGGCGAAATTGGAAGTTTAAAGCATTTTGTGGATTTACCTCAGTATTCTCAGTTACAATTTTTTTACCCCAGACCTAGAAAACTGGACCACAACCTGATCTTTTTATCTGAGACATCATTTTCCAAAAGTTTCTATGTCATATTGTGCCACAGGTCCCACTGACTTGTCCCTTCTCTCTTGTAAGAATGCCTGTAACAGTGGCTCATCAGTGGCAACACACAAGTATAACTCACTGGCAATTAACTCCACTAGGAGTAAGCTCCAGCTACTTCATGGTTAAAATATGAAGAAATAGAGTTAACAGCAGAAAGCAAATTTAGGAGAAGAAAAAAAAAAACAACAAAAATAAGATGTGACAAGTGCTTATTTACGTAGTCATTTTTCAGGATCTGAGCTGCACTTTAATACATAAATGCATTGTACCTTTAGTAAAACCTTCCTCCTGAATAGCTAATAAGTTATATTTAAGTGCTTTCACCAATGAATAGACTTACTTCAGTTACTGTGAAATCATTTTTATTATCCTTCTGTCCAAAAAAGTTGGAGGTAGCTAAAATCATTTTGGTGCACCTCCTGCAAGATCATGAATTATTGAAGACAGGAGCTAGAGTGGTTGCACAAAGAAAAAGACAGATAGTGAGGGCACTTTCACAGTTATTGAGAAGATGGCTTGAAGGGAAGGCAGGAGCCCTGGAAACATCTGCAAGATTGTATCTTAATGATGTGAATGGTGGAAAAGACTGAAGCCAACTCACCAAATATTGAAATATTTAATTGTGTAATAACAATGTATAGAGATGCCAGCTGAGCATTTAAACAAGTTGCAGATGCTGCTTTGTGGCACAGCTCCTGGATCCCAGCTTGCTCTGCCAGGTACTTAAGAACTCTGCTGAAAGGGTACCTAGGTGCTGTTGAGAGCGATGTGGATTGGTGGTTAAATAATACATCAGGATCAGAAGAAATGTAACAAATCGGAACTTACAAAGGACTTTTTTTATCTCAAATGGGAATCACACTGCTTCTTCCACAGCTGCGAGTAAAATAAACCTAACTGGGAATTTGGCCATCCTCTACTTAATTCAAGAAACCTGATCTGCTGTCAGCAATCTCAGCACTCAGAACTCTAAGCCTCTCTTAGCTGATCAATTTGTCCCCTGCAGCAGCTCCTTCCACAGAAATTCCCACTGACACCAGTGCGGGAAGCACTGAACAGTTACGGGCTGGCCCACTGCTGAACACAGTAACTCATGACTGGGGGAGGTATTTCTGTATGTTTCAGAAGGCAGAATGTCTTTGTTCTTGGCCCCAGGGGAGACCGGAAGGCTTCCCACCACCCGGTATCAAGAACAAAGGACTGGCTGGATCAGCAGCACCAAGGCTGCACTCAAAGTCCCCTGAAGCGTTGGCTCCAGGACACCAATACAAGGTGCTATTAAAATATAATATTTTGTATTGTGCAGCTCTCAAGACTCTTTTAAACATGATTCTAAGTTCAGACTTTATAAAAAGCAAACAAATAAAAGCCACACACACAAGTGTTGCAGGATACTTCCCTGATCGGACTCCTTTGATATTATACCTCTGCCTTCTGTCCTCCCCGCTGGATCTCATTATGTAGGATAATTCAGGTTGGGAGGGACTTCAGGAGGTCCGTGATTTTACCTGCTACTCAAAGCTTGGATTTGAAAAACTCCCAAGGAAGGAAAATCCACAACCTCTCTAGGCAACTTGTGTCACTGCTGGATTGTGGGGTGAAACAGTATTATTTATGTCCAATCTCCACCTCCCTTTTCAACTTGTGCCCCTTTTTTCTGAACCTCCCTCCATGCATGAGTGTGGAGAGCCTGGATCCATGTTCTTTAAGTCCTTAAGATGCTGGAGGGCTGCTCCGAGGTCCCTCAGTAGTACTTTCTTTCTTCAGGGTGAACAGAGCCTAACTCCCTCAGCCCCTCCTCACAGGGGAAGCGCTCCAGCCCCCAAACACTGGGGTGGCCTTTGCTGGACCTGCTGTGGTTGGCAAATGTCTCTCCTCTTCAGAGGTCTCCAGACTGGATGCCACAGCTCGGCATGGTTGGCTGAGAAGAGCTGTTTCTGCTGATCAGGTGGCCGTGCTCCTGCTCCCACATCTGGGAGGGCTGCTGTCCCTCTCTGCTGCCAGGACATGCCACCAGCTCAGTCACTTGCTGTGCCCCAGGCCCCCTTCAGCAGAGTCACTCCCCAGCCTCGTATTCTCCAGTCTCTACTGGGGATCTTCAAGAGGCACTTCCTTCCCAGGCACCTGGCTCTGCATCCATCCTTGTGGAATTTCATTAAGGGTTCCCACCCCTTTCCTGCAGCCTCTCCAGGTCCCTATGAATGTCAGCTCTTCCCTCCAGTGTAAAGAGTGGTTCACACCATTCGGCATCATTGGAAAAATTGATGAGAGAGCACTCAGTCTCCTTCTCCAGGTCACAGACAAGTTTGTAGAACAGGAAAAGACACAGGATAAACCAGCCCTTCCACAGAGTAAGCCCCTTAACCACTTCCATCTGCTCCCAGTCATGCCAACAACTTCTCATCTGTTGAGCTCTTCACTAGAATTTTGTTTACACTTCTTCCATTATATTCCAGAATCACAGAACAGTTTGGAAGGGACATTAAAGATCCTCTAGTCCCACCCTGCTGCCATGGGCAGGAACACCTTCCACTAGACCAGGCTTCTCAGGGCCCCATCCAGCCTGGCCTCGAACATTTCCAAGGATGGGGCATCCACAATGATTCTCAACAACCTATGCCAGCGCCTCACTACCCCCACAGTGAAGAATTTCTTCCTAACATTGTATTAGTCAAATTGAATTCACTGGAATGTTTAGGACCTCTACTATTCTTTGCACCATAAACTGTTCACTCACCTTCCAGACATCAGGAACACCCAAGTTGCCCAGATCAAACCCAACAGTCAGGAGAAATCACTGCATTTGGAACCATGCTTTTTGTTACATTTATGTCATACAGTAATTCTGGAGAACTTTGCCACTATTTAAAACTAGAGCTTCTTAGATGCAATATTTGCTATATTAAAAAAAAATAATCCAGCTAATTAATCTCTCCTTGTATAAGCTACTATATAAATAAGGAAATTGCAAGAGCACAGTAAAGGTGTTTTAACATCACATGAAGCTGTTGAGCAATTACTCTGTGTTCCGTAACTACCACTTGGAAAATCTTAAGAATATTAATCTGATGATGTTACTATTGTCAAAATGATACTTCTCATTCTAAGTACAGTTTTGTGATTTTCTAATAATAAAGGAAGTAGGTGTATTGCTAAGTAGGCTGACAATTCAAGTATTCACGAGTATCCATGGTTCACTGACCACCAACAATCAGTAAGACATCAAATGATTTAGAATTCCCTCCCTCATACTTAATGCCCCCAGAGTAAAATACAAAAGCATATTTTAAATGTAGCTGAAATTTTAATCATTTGCAAACAGAAAATATTATTTGGGCAACATCCCAAAAAGCTGTCATTTTTTATTTTTGCCTCATTTAAAAAAAGTTGGGTACATGGATCTTGTGTAAATACAGTATGACAGAAGAATACTATTTCTTTATAAGACTCATAACTACAGTGTATGTATCCATACCAGAACAAAACTGAGAATAAACTCAATAAAAAGTAAAAATTGGAGACATTTGGGTGGTGTGTGTTTTTGAATTTTTTTTTAATCGGCTTCTTATTTATGCAAGTAATTAAATTAAGACCTCTAATTTACTTTGGCATTATTTTTGCTGTCTTGATCTGATTCAGAAAATTTGATAAAAAAAATCAAGAAAAATATTATTTTTTAAAAGTGCACCCCAGTACAAATGCAAAATTCCACACAGAATCCTGAAATGCTCTGTGTATGTGTATGAACACGTGCATGCTTATACATACTGCACACCCAACCTGCAGTTTGAGAGCAATCGCTGAAATGACAAAGTTCAAAAGTCCCAAGATTGTGTTGATGACCCAAATTCACTAATATGGCTTTGCAATCTACACACAAAAACTTGCTGCTTATGACCCAAGGAAAACATTTGTTTAGTCACAATTCAACTAAAAATTCTGCAAAGTTTAGCTGGTCATTTAGTGTCAGTCTATTGTGCTGCTTGCCCACGTCAGACTTGCATACAGAAGCTCACAGAAGAGTCTGAATTAAAGGAAAGACCCTAAAGACCAACCTGTGGGAAGTGCGGCTCCTAATAAGGCAGTAATACCTCAGCTGGTGAATTTCCTTAAGCTGTTTAGACATCATTTCACAGTTTGAAGCTGGCCTGACCTCAGTACTCGGGCCCGGAAATCTTGCAGGCTTTATGAGCCTTAAATTCTGCAGCAAGGCACAGCTGCAGAAGTGCTGTCACCTCCTCAGCCCAGCTTCATCACCAGTCTCACCCAAGTAGCAGGTCAGATATTGTGATTTTCACACCCAGGCTGATGAGGCATCCTACAAACACCAGATAAGGTTTTCAGGGAACTGATGACACCAGACACCCAATCTCTTGTTTCAAGGATGAGCAAAGTGTTGAACTGAGCAAAGACCTTGTAAGAAGGAAGTAATTTTTCCCCTATACAGAACCAAAAATGTAAGCACATAGGAGAGTAAATTTTTAACTTTAAAACTACCTAGAAGATCAGGCAAAGGTTTAATGAACTGTGTGTCAATTCCATCCCAGTCCTATCCTAAGCCAGGAAAAGTTTTGCAAGTGGCACTCATGCATGGGCAGATAACCAGTTTCACTGGGTGTTTTTGTAGACCTATCCCTAAACTCTGCTGTATGAAAGGTAAATAATAAAATATTAGGTAAAACTCCCATGGACTAAGAGCAAAAACCAGGCAGATGAGTAAGCCCTGCTTCATTAAATAAACTGGGAATTGCCCACAGCAATGCCATACAAATGCACTCAGTCCTGCCAGACTTCTGAAGCCGTGGAGGATATCTGGGACTGGTTATCATCCAAGCAGAAAAATACCTGGGAATTCCCAAGCTAAGAAGTTACAGATGAACATTTTCTGAACATTAAAGCAACACATGAAAAATGAGTCTGCTTGTACTACAGATGGACAGAAATTGCACCAGAATAAATCAACCTCTATGCACTTTTCTTACATAAAAAACCACCCATCTGACAACTAAAGAAAATAGTCTCAAGAGGCTGAACATTTTTAAGATAAAATTACCAGGCTATGTTTTTAAAAATAGTAGCATCCCAGCCCAGTTGAGCATCAATCCAGGTGCTGTTTTGCAAGGCAGTCTCCAGACATTCCTCAGCCTGCCATGTTGACTATCAGCAACAAGAAATTGAGTAGGACTTCCACGATTTGCCTTTCCCTGTCCTATATTCATCCTTCTAAATATCACTTAGTAGGTAAAGCAAGCCGTGCAAGTAAACAGATGAGAAAAATATGCTATTGTGTGTGTGATGCTTTCACAACTGTTCATTAGCTTAATTCATTTTACAACATTTTCCAGAGATAGGACGAGCCAGTTAATCTGCTGAATTTTTTAATTTGTTAATTTATCAAATTTGTTAACTAGTCAATAGTCTGTTCTGAAAAATAATGGAGAAAGCAGAACTAAAACTCGGCTTTATTACTTTTTGTTAAGAAGCACAATCTCTCATAACTGAAAGGCAGAAAGAAGTGTTTCATCCAAAATAATCAGATATAAATAATTAGATCAGGAAGGAAATTATCAACAACAGAATCTCACAAAAAAAAAAAAAAAACAACAAACCCTGTACTTCTTACAAAGACATGGGAAGCTCATTTTTAAGAACAGAGCAAGTAGTCATCTTTAATGCATTGTTTTAACTGATACTTTAGAACAGCTCTCTGCAACTCATTTTACTCAGGGAAAAAAAAGGCAGCCATATGAAAACAGCTAGTCAGTTCAAAATCATTAAGCAGAACGTTTTTGCCACCTACCATTCACATTAATTTTGATTTTGCACAATGATTCATATCACTTACAGATTCCACTTCAGAAAATTAGGAACACCACCATTTTACTTGTCTCCTCCCAAAATGAAAACTCTCATGATTGCATTTTTTGCCAATGCAGACTGATATATCAGTGAAAGTAAATGACTAACCCTAAATGTGCATTGATGGCTACTCCTTTCGCAAGAACCAATTAAAGCTACTGCATAGGAATAAACTTTTCATTAGAGTGTCTTGTGTTAAAGCATTATTTTTACAAAGCAACTGCAGTACTTGTATAGCGTATGCTATTCCCAGGCAGCTTTCTCCTGGCAGTCTTTTTTGCTTTATCCAGTGAAATTGTGTCATGTCTTGCCACTCTAATTGCAATGAAGTCTGCAAAGTACTTAGAATTAGTATTTTCTTTTAGGATCAACCTAAAATTTTTCACCTCCCTTTAATGAAAGTAATTGTGACAAAGTGTGAGGAACCTGACAAAAAACAATTCATACTTTTTCTTCCTTTCAAGCAAAAATTTACATAATCTAAACATCCACCACCGGATGAACTACATATGCACATTCTGGTGAATAAATAATTAAAGCATCCAACCTCATATTAACTGCTCTTAGCCACTTACCTCTGGCTAAATAACCTAGAAAATGGAGTATCTCAATTTTATATCTGTAGCACTTTAGTAAGCTGTTTGCTGTATCTCTAATGATGGAGTTTGAATGGACAGCAGAAGTTTTTCAGTCTTGCACTGAATGCACTAGACTGCCTACACTTAGGAGATTTAATTCATCTGCAGAGAACTTGCTGGTAGAAACTGGCAGCAGGCAAGTGCCCCAAATAGCACCTACTCTTAGCTGTCAATTAAAACTTGCTCTCTTTAAAGTCTGAGATCCATGGCTTTAGGATTCCCCAAAGCCAGCACTAGGTTGCTAGGATGCTATGTAAGGCGGGAGGTATGAATGCCCTGGGATATGAAGCACAATACAGAAATGTGAGCATGACTGGAGAACTAACCCAAGAAGTGCTCCTGGAGCCATGTGCAAAGCAGGTACTGTCCTGTTTGCTCCCTGCTGTATCAGTCCTACACCAGGCTCACATGACTGGCTCAGCTAGACAAGCAGCAGCCTGGAAAATCCATCTAAACCATGCCATGTGGACCTACCTTCTTCAATCCCACTGCCACGAAAACCCTTGCAGAAAATCCCATGTTTGCCCCAACTGCTGGAGATTAAACATACTCTGTGACTTGCAGTAAAAGCATGTCTAAATAATGACTTGATAATTTCAGAGATCCTTTAATATGCAAAAGAAATATCCAAACCCAAGAATCCTCCTTCATACCTCCAAGTCCCAGAAACAGCTTCAGTGGAAGCTGAAGTCTGCAGTCCTGTCAGTCATTCTGTCCCGAGTTGCAGCTCACAAACTGCACCCATGAAAAACCCTACTACTTCACAAATGAACAGATTCAAATGTAAGGTGGTGCTGAAAACTTGCTAAATGGGGTCTGTCATGTTTCCTGTGACTCAATACACTGTCACAGATTTTATGGTGACCCTAAAGATAGGGTTGTTTCTTTATTAATGAAGAAACAACCCTATATTAAAGACTGGTTTTCAATTTTTATTTTAAAAGATCCACAATTTAACAGAAGAGACAAACAAATACTTCTGAAAAAACACAGTTAGGAGAACTTTTTAAAAGCTTATAAGGAATCATAATTCAGTAAAAATACACTAAAACTGAGACAGAATCAGAGAACATCTCGAACCCATAAGGAAGGAATCCATAAGGATCATCATTTCAACTCCCTACTCATTGCAAGAGCATAACTGTACATAACCTTACATAATTGTAAAAGACTTCAGTTTGCTTTTAAATAATCTTAATACTTTAATTATGATTTAATCATGATTAATTATGATGACAATCAATATGAACAATCAATGTTCAGAAACTGTGCAGAGCAAGCAGACATGAAAACCATTTCACAATGTATCTGCTGAATCTCCTATGACCAAAGGCTTCAGGTTTCAGTTTTTGGCACTGGATTCCAACAAGTCTTTTGCTTCATTTATTTTTGTTGCTAAGTAAGGTGATCCACCTGAGAAGAGAAAGGGGAGAGGAATACTGTTTACACATTAGTATTAAGTATCAAACTACCTCACTTGCAGCATCTCTTTATTACTCACTTTTATTAGCTGCTTCCTATACAGATCCTTTTGATACAAATGACATTGATAAGAAGTAAACTAATTGATAAGGAAACATGAGAAATGTAATCAAAACTGAAAATCACTGTAGAATAACATGGAACAATTTGTCTCAGAGAGAAGAATGAAATCACTTTACATCCTGTGATTTAGACCTGCAGTGGGACACTTCTGCAAATGTATGCAAGGTCAGCTGTCCTGAACATTCCCTCCCCCCCCATTTGAGATTCCCTCAAATCTAACAGCTATTACTTCCACTCATCCCCAAAACTGAAAGGTTAATTTTAAAATAATTTTGACATAGAATTATTGTGCGAGCATCTCCTGTGCAAGATGCCCAGAGTAACCAGCCAGAAACCATCATTTTAAAGCTATTTAAACATGGTACCCCTTCCAGTGCTGAACACTGCCACTGTTCTACGCTCCATCTAACAATCTGATTACAGTTCAGCAGTGTTTCTGGGTTTGGTATTTTCTCACTCTCCCCTTGAGTGCCAACCATCTGCCCACAGTCACCAATAACAACACTACAAGGTCTCGATCAGTAACTTAACACTTAAAATAATATACCTATATTTTTATGTGAAAATGTGATTCCAGCAGTACTGTGCACTGCATAGCCTTTTCCAAGGCATTTGTTCAACCGTATTTTTTCATTCACCATTTCATTCATTCTACTAATCACAAAAGATGATGATAGAAGAAACATGCAGAACTAGTTGTAGACACATACAAATAAAATCCAAAAGGTGATGCTTGCTTAAAGACTTCCTTAGGACGTTGCTACAGGAATCCAAATCAGCATAAAGTCATTTCATGATGTAGTAAAACAGCTGGAAAGAAAATGAAGTTCTATTCTCTGGTTTGGTGCTGGTCTGAGTGCTGTAGTTCTAATAGGTAAGCCAACTGGAGGAAGGTAAGGCAGGGCAAGGCATGGGTAATGAATTGGCCATTGAAAAAAGAATTTATTTTTTTCTTTTTTAAAATCAAGTAGCTTTGTAGCAAGGAATAGGATTACTACATTGACTATTGCTTCTTTCGCAGAGCAGATAAGAGGATCAAACAAATAGTAAAGACTAAAACCTGCAATAAACAATGTATTCCAAGTAATTTTTAAACGTAAATGTATTGATTTTCTACATGTCTGGAAGACAGGATCTTAAAGAAAATTCAAATCTGTTGGAAGTGTTTTCACTACATTTACATCCTTAAGTGCCATATTAATTTTGTAGCCCTCCAATGAGAGGAAGTTCAATCTCATGATTGCCTAAGTGTTTGTTTATAATTAAGGCAAGTCCAAAAGGTTTCTCTCTTCCTTTTTTTCTGTGAGGAAATGTTCCTTCATAAAATTGGTAACTGATAAATTAACATACAATATGTCAATACAAAAACTTTTTAAAACTGAACTGTAAAGTTTAATAATGAACCGTTTCAGTAGTATTCTCTGGGGATGTTATTATGCAGATTTCTATACATTTCTTACTTATTTCTAATAATTCTTTCTCCAACAATCTGGATCTCAGAACATATGTAACTTAAAATCTGTAATTACTGCCCTTTCTTCTATCAACTCCAGGTGGTAAAATTCAATTTTAAAATTACATTATACCCATTGAATATTATTTTTAAAAGAACATCTGTGCTACCCACAGCCAGAAGTGATCTATACACAAGTAAACAAGCCTCTCTGTGATGCCACATGTTCAAGATTACTCCAGGCCTTCACTCTGCAGCCGAAGATATCACACCAGGTTTTTTTCTACAGCCATGCCAGAAGAGCTCCAGGGGCATTGAGTGGCACAAATACCTTCAACTGATGCTCCCACTGAGAAAATGCTCTGTGTACCACTATCACACAGGAGGGCTCACTACATCCATCCAAGCCTACACTGTGCCCAGCTGCAGGAGCATTAAAACTCTAAGAGCACAGCATTAAAATCTTTGTTAGGGTCGTTATGATCTTCCTAACAGGAACCATCACTTCAAATCTACTCAATATCCACATGGAGGTTCACAGTTCTCTCTGGCTCATGTCTCCACATACTGCTACAAACAAACGCAGAAGTTCATTACTAAAAAAAAATCTTGACCTAATAGGTACTCTGGTGGTTAAGAAACTTTTGACCACTATAGTATACTAGAAATGAAGAAGAGAATTTCTTTTCTAGGTCTGCACAGCTTATACATTATAAAAAGAGTAAAATATCAAAGTTTGAAATCAAACAAGCAGGACAACTTTAAAACTAAACTGAGGGGTGAAGAGAGAAAGGTATCAAGTAAACACTTCCCATGGCCAGTGGTCACACTTACTTTTTCATTTTTTTAAATCAGGGTGCTAGTAGGGAGCCTGTAATTCTGTCAAAAAGATATAAAAACCCTCTGATTTCCCCTTTTGACTTCTGAAATACAGTGCAACTCTTCACCATCTGTTATTTTAAAGTAGAAACAGCAATGAACATATGGGCTTTCTTTCTCAACCAGCTGTAGTGTAGTTAAAGTTATAATAATAGCCTTTCTCTAAGATAAATTTACATTAAAATCCTGGCCAGTAAAGCAACAGTGCCCAGCTTTACATTCTTTCCAAGTGAATTCCACAAAGCCTGAAAATCATCAATGATGTACTCAGTAACTGCAAAACATTTCCCCACAGAAAGTTACTTTCATGCATGCAACAGGTCCATCACAGTTCAAAACAGGAATTTTAGTTTAATGTAAAATTTGTATGGCTTATTTTTTAAGAAGTTTTTGCAAAGTGTGGAAAACTGGTCCCTGAGCTCATATTTTTAACTGAAGCAGAAACAAGTACAGAAAGCAACTTCAAAGAAAAATGAGTAAAACTGGTTCATAAAGCTCAGTTTATCTGAGAGAAGGCACACAGAAGCTCAAGTCAATAAGTAAACAAACAACAAATGTTTGCACTTGATGCGGTTATTTACACAGTCAGAAAACTTAAAGGATCTAATTTAAGCCTCTCCCTTTCCAGCCCTAGTTAAGAAAAGTAATAATTTTTTACCTTTATCAGGATGATTCAAAATCATGATTTTCCTATGTGCTGTTCTGATTTTGTCCTTGCCAGCAGATGGACTGCAAAAACAAATTGAAGAGCTTACAAGAAATGCCAGAGCACTCAGGCTAAAAATTAACAGTTTATACTGGCTTCAAAAATAATTAAAACTTGAGATTTTCACCATCTTGTGGACAAAACATAAAACTGCATCTCTGAGGAGGCAATAACAACAAAGGCATGTAAGACACAGAGAATGATATTTTTCAAAAGCCTGTGTATTTGACACATACAAATATCTTTCAGGTTTTTGTAAAATGCAATACATCCACTCACTTAAAATAAAAAAATTGAGGGGGGAAAAACAGGATAGCCCCTGCAGTTCTAGGGTATATATGAGTGGTTATTCTAGCATTAAAAGCAGAAAACACAATTTTTCCTCCAAGAAAATAAATATTTTTATGACCAGTGACAAAACAACAAATATTTAATATTATCACATTTGGTTCTACTGTAAATATTTTTATAGCGGCTATAAATATTTCTTCTTTCTGCTGGGGCCTGAAAAAAATGTCTGTATGTGTTATTTTTGCAAAGCTGTTCAACGTGTTACATTCAGGGACACGCTGATTTACAGGTGCTACCTACATAATGTTGTTTACTTCAATGACATACATAAAATATGTATTTGGCCTAAATTAAATACAAAATATGTACCTTACCACAGACAAATAACCACCTAGGGATGCAGTATGCCAACACAGAAAGGCTCTTGTATGCAAAAGGACAGTTTGAATGGTTCAGTTTTTTATAATTTGTTAGTATGCAAAAATGAATCAGTGTTTTCCACTTCAGGTGACTTCTTAATCAGTGATGATTCAATTAATTAATCTTTTTGTAGATACAGCTTGAATGCAAGGTATTGGCCCAACTAAATTCCCGAGGTAAACAACCTCTCTAATTATTATTCTGTCACAGTGAAATTAGGGTATGTTGCAAAAATAGTTCACAGAACTGCATAAGAAAAGAATACTTCAAATGAACAGAAAGTAATCTAGAAAGTAACAATCAGAGGGTGAAAGGTCTTGGAGTACATAAATACAAAACCGAAATGATTTATCACACAATTATAAATAATAATCATCTATCTTTTGATTTGTAAAGCTGTTTTTAACACTAAAAAGGAAAGCTGTTATACCACATTTAGAATCTCAGATAGCCAAAGAATAACTAAGGAAAAGTGGCAATATTGCCATTTTTCTGTAATATTGCCACTTTCTGTAATATTGCATATTACAGAAGATCATGCTGGTCTGCTCAAAGAAGCAACTGTGAAAAGAGGGGTTTATTTCAAATTTGTTTATGAGATATTGCTTATCCCACAATGGGTTCTAAAGATTTTTAATCACTAGGAAACAAATCCATAATGCCGAAATCACGTTTTCCCTTGACTTGCAATCTGAGTCACACCAACGTCATGCAGCCTTCTAACATCACCAACTGGCCAAAAAGTCTGTCACCGTGGCAGGAACAGCTGATGTGCTGGAGGGCAGGGCTGACATTCAGGGGCACCTCGAGAGGCTGCAGAAACAGGGTGATGGGAATTCTTCACAAAATTTCACAAGGATGGGTGCAGAACCCCGTCCCTTGCAATGCCAGAGGCTGGGAAATGCCTGGCTGGGGAGTGGCTCTGCTGAAAGGGACCCAGGGCACAGCAAAAACAATTCTCCGCTGCAGTATGTTACCATGCCTTCAATCCAAACAAAAGTCCCATGTTTTACGAGCATTTCATTGTTTGCTTTTTAGTTTAAGCAGAATATTAGAACAATTTAGAAGCCATTAGAAGTCTTTTACAAAAAAAAGTTACAGTTTTGGAAAGAGTATTCCACAGCCTTGCAACATGCATCTGCTTCATTCAATACTTGCTAAAGTAAAAACACACCGATGCAACACACCTACCTTACACCTAAAATAAGACTTGCTTCTCGCCTACTCATTTTCTGTTCAAATCCTCCTTTATAGTATGATGAAAGACTCTGAAAAGAAGAAAGGAGAAAAAAGCAGTAATTAGTTCATGTACAAGGTGCCAGGGACTAAATTGTATTTATTTGACCTCAATCAGAGCATTGCATTAATCTATAATTTATTTCAAAGGCATGGAATGACTGCAACCCAGATAATATGAAAGGACTTCTCCTGAGTGATAACACATATAAAAACCAACTTAAAAATACCTATCTGTGTTTTCACAATCTTCTACTGTTAATAAGAGGTATTAATAGCTACAACCATTAAAATCCTGCCTCCAGACAAAAAAGTCCAGAATCAAAGTACATGCTAGCATAGGGTGGCACAGTGAATGTGTTGTGGAGGGTCTGGGACAGAAAGTAGTATAATTGTTGAGAACAGCACTGCTACCATCACAACGGAAAATGTCAAAAGTGACAATACTTTGGCATCCATGGATGTTAGGGACAATCACTCCAGATATTTCTACTAAGAAAGAAGGTAAAAAACTCCATAGAGATAAGAACAGATTGCCATGTGAAGGAAAAAAGGTGTATCATGAGTTCTTTGATGGAAGCCTGAAAGGAAACAAAAAGAAACAAGAAAAAAAAGAAGGCTCAGCATAAAGCCACAACTTCTACTTGTGGAAATCACCGAGCTGGAGAACACTAGAAAATAGTAAAGTACAGAGAGAAATCCTAAGCCTTTACATCCTTTCTTCAGAATCCTTCAGAATCAATAACTGACAACTATAAGATACAGGATCTGGAGTTAATTTCTTTAAATTCACTGTCATGCGTAACTTTACCCACTATTTTAAGAAGGGAAAAAAAACAGTGGGAAAAGAGCATTAAAAAGGACATGGAGATGAGAACAAATCATGACAGCAATTGTCATAGAGAATGGGTTGAAAACATATTTGTCAACCATAAATATATTTTAAATTATGAAAAAAACCCTACGGATCCACCACTGATGATTAGCAGTTATCTCAATGTGAATGTTTCTGTAAGTCCCAGAGGCAGCAGATGTAGCTCCAGGCCTTGGGGAACTGGCACACAGTAATCACTCAACAAGACTGAAGTTTTTTCTTCAATGCAAAACCTATCAACTGGGGGAAAAATAAGCTTCTTTTGTTGCTAACAAAGGGAAGTCTGGCCCGAGAGCTGAGACTATTTTTAAGTATTCCCTTTACCCCTAAGTAAAATGTGCCTGGTCCTTAATAAAACACTCTTCTCACTAAACATAACCATTCATATTCAGTGAGAATTTTGCCTTATGTCTACACAAACTCTCTTATATAATTTCAAAAGCATTTTAGCATATAAAGTCTATTATATCTAAGCAAAGCCTTCAATTAAGCTTAGGAGAGATATTCACCCAAAAGTATGGATCAGAAATACTTTACATACTGCTACCATAAAGCCACATGCAACCACAGAAGAGATTCTTTCATGTGCTGTTATGATCCAAGACTAATTGTATCTTTCTTCTTCCCACCCCAAACCATGAATGAAGAAATCGCTACTGTCACACTACAGGTATCAAAGCTGAAGGAACTGTGAACATGGCATGGCTACCACAAGAATCTGTGGAGGAGCCACTTCTGAAACTACAGGCTAACAAAAACCAGGTCTGTAACAGTGCACATGGACATGAAAGGTTGGAGTGTGCAACTCTAAGGGAACACAGAGTTTCTCTGAAGGGAAATTATGTCAATAATTTAATGGCCAACAGAAACACCACTGAACAGCAGAACCGCACAGAAATTTGCAACAATGCTCTACAGTTACTACAAGACAAAGAGAAGAGCACACTTTAATGTTCTCTGAAAGGTTTTCCAGAAACATTTGCTCCCAAAGCAGTCAAGGTGAAGATGGTTTCCTGAATTCTTCTCTGCCCTTCAACTCTGACATACCACTCTAATGCAGGAGAACACTAGTTTGCTGTTCATGTAGAGAAGAGCAACATTCTAATTTTCTTTAACACAGCTTGTCTCTGCTCTTGGTAAATTTCATATAAAATAATTATTTAAAATGAGAGACTAGGGAGGGATGGATGTAGGCTTATATTCAGAAATATTTTTTATGCTTTTAAAGCCTACTTCCTTAACACTGCTCTAACCTTAGGAAGCCTCGATTCAACCTCCAAGAGAAATGAAAAAAGAAATTCTCTTGCCTGTGTCCTTTCACACACAAACAAAAACAGTTTGTTGAATTACTCTTCAGGAAAAAAATATTTTCTTCTCATAAGTGAAGGATGTAGCAACAACAGTCAATACTTAAATTAAGATCTCCATCCTAAGCAGAATTTAAAGTAAAAGGAAATTACACATAAAAGCATTTTTCCCTGTTGGCTAGGAAAAAGGGGAAGAAACACAGAGACTTCATTTCAGGAAACACCTTGGCAAATTTCTAGTTCCCTAATGAAAGAGCACTTTTGCATGCTACTCAAACGAAAACATTTTTTTCCTAGTTGTAAATTCCAAATAATGGGTAAAAAGATATTTTTCTGTTATAAGAACCCCTTGATGAGCAGGCAGTTCTAGACACTTGATTATTTATTAGCTTCAGCAATTGCAAAGAAAATTTTGTACTGGAAAAATCACTGAAATGAGCTCTTCATTCCTTTGTACTATTTGGGGAAAGGGGAGGAGGTATCATTTAATTTACTTAATTTCCTTGCATATTATTACTGTTTAGCAATTTATGCAAGTCCTCCTTTCTGAACAAATGCTATTAATAGGTTTGGGGCATAGAGAGGGACAGAAAATGGCTGTACTTGCTTTGCAAATGCCTATTCAGTCTTGCAAATTTTCATAAAAGCAATCAGATGAGAAAATTCAATGTATAAGGACCACGACATCTTCAAGATACCTTTTCTTTCACAGTACATGGAAAGCTTAATCAATGTTTCCATGATAGTTAAGATACAGAAAACACCAAAACTGAGACCATACATTACATTACATGGAGTAGTGAATTTTTCTAAAACCTGTATGTTGCTATTCCAGGACCAGTACAGTCCTCCACCAAAAAGGTAACAAACACCAGACGGAAAAAAAACCAAACACAAGAAACAAACTACAATGACAAACTATTTAGAAGCTGTGATACAATATAGAATTTTGCTAATATCAACTTTAACTTCCTTTAGTTAGAAAAGAAATTTTATAAAATGGACTGCATTGTTCTCTAGAAACTTTATTTTCAGTTAAGGACAAGAGAGATGCTTGCTACCCTTATCTCTCAATTCAAAACTCTGTAAGTCTGAGTAGAATCAGATCCAATAAGGGAAATACAGTGTGAAAGCTTAATGATGTGCTACAGAAGACAACCTTTTTTAATGGAACACAGAATTTCATCATTGTGGGATTTCAGTATTTTGGCAGTTCATTTGGCCTAGAACTGCTGTTTGTCTTCAGTATCTTCTATCTGTCTCTTTCAACCCTCAATATTATTGATTCCATAAAGAAAGGTAATGAAGACCACTGAAATACTTTGGTTTTACTTCAGACTTTAAGGAAATATTAATAGTATAATTAATGTCATTAATTCTGAGAAAGAAAAGCCAAATGACCACTTAGGGCTATGCACCTGCTACTGGCAGCAGACCCTTTTCACTATACACAGAAACAGAAGTGTCATTGGCATTTGTGACACCAGTGACAAAACTATGCTCAAACTAAAAAAACATTTCTGTGGGAGCAAGCATTATGACTTGTCATAGAGTGGAAAAGACAATGTTTCCTCTAGTGTCTTTCTCCACTGAAATAAAGATGGTAGAAAATTTCAAGACTAAACTGCAGCAGCATTTACAAATATATATTCTTAAATATGAAGTAACTATCTTAAATGAGAGGTAAAAATTCAGAATAAAGCATAACACTTTTACTTGCCTCTACTTACTATTTTTGACTAAAATATGAGTGCAGTTGTTGACTGTACATGTTACTTATTTACGTAAGTAAATAGGAAGTGCAAAATCCTCAAGATACAGCAAGCAGCATTTAAAATTATCACTTCATAATTGCTCAACTTGACCTTTCCCAAATCATTTATTAGTGAGCAGGCAGAAAGAATACACAGTATTGTATTACCTTGTGTGATTTGGAGGGACCAACCTCAAGTGTGACTTCCACTGCAAACAGGGAGGGGGACGCATTGTAAATGGAGGAGGAAGAGAGGGGGCTTACAGAGGGAGGCAGCTAGCTTTTACATAGGCAATTGTTTCACAGACTCTCAAGAAAAATGAGGCCATGAAGGACAATGTTTGATTCCAGAAAGCTAGAACAAGCACTAAAAACTAGAGTCACCAGGTTAGGTGTCTTCAAACACCATAGAAACCCAGCAAAGTAACACTGAGCCCAGACACAAAGGTCACAAGATGCTTTTTCCAGTAAGCACAGGTAGAACTACCAATGCTTGATAACCTTTGTCAGTACAGTGTAAAGTGCAATAAGCTGTCAAGAAACGTGATGAAAGTGCTAATTCACAAATTATACTCAGCAGCTTCAGATTCCACAAAGTCATGTATAACTACTAACAAAAAGTCTGGAGAATAAGCACTTACATAATACCTTTGCATTTAATGTTTTCTCTATGGTTTTCAAAGAAAATAATTAATTGTTAAAGGGTGATAAAAAAAAAGAGAAAAAATATAAAGCAAAAAAGGAGTAGCTGTAGAGTACTAAAAAATCAAATAATCCTGGCTAAGAATTACACAAGGATCTTCAATTTGGACCATGGCTGTAGAAGAAAAATACTGTCACTATCCTCTCACAAATATAAGGCCAACAAATATACATGGTAAATGGCAAACAGGAAGGGAGTTTTTACTGTCTTCAGTATGTCTCATCTCACACTGAAAACTTGTATTTTCAAGTTCAGAAATAGAATAGCAGAAAAGATACACTCCTGGAAGTCAACACACAATTCTGGACAGAAAGGCAGGATGTGAAGGCAGACAGAGGATACTGCTCCAGGGACTAGGAACACTCAGAATGCAGAAGCTCCTGGTTTGCTCTTTATGGTTGTTCATTAATTCTGCAAGACTCAAAGCCACTGTGGTAAAAATGAGATAGGTCTGTAATGAGCTTGGCTCAGTAACTATTGAAGGGTACAGTTTCCTAGGAACAGACACCTCTCCATGCAGTAGCATGCCACATTTCAGTGTGTTAAAAAGAGTCACTGCCTGCTTTCTTATGTGAATGTATCTGAATTTAGATCCTCTAGCCTGTATCTACAAATGGATGGAAAAAGAATTGCTGGAGTAAAATTGCTAGGGAGGGAGGGTGAAGACTGAAGCACTCCATACACTGAAGCCACATGTACTGCCAGCTACATCTAGCAAGCCTGCAATTCAGCCTGTATCTGTATCATGTGAAAGCAATTTAATTCACAGTACCCAAAGTCCCCTCTGCTGTTTTGGCAGGCAACATGGGAATCTCTCAAAATTTTTTTTTTAAATAGGAAAAAAAAAATTACATAGGTCGCACAACAGCAATGCAATAAGAGGGACAGAGAGCAAAGAGCTGAAACACATGGAAATTAAAAACAAACATGAACCAGCCCCAAGAGGACAGCTCAATCTTCTCCTCCCCCGGAAGCCTGCTTTGATCAAGCTTGCACCTTCCGCACAGGAACACCAAGCACAGATGGCGAAAGAATTTGGACTGTGTCTGTCTAGACAGGCTCTGTGCTGCAACTGGACTAACATTAGTAGGTACAATGCTAATATAACGTTTTTTAAAAAACTACATTTATTTTCCTTTTCAGGAAATTATAATCTGCAACAACTACTCCCTGAACATGCTCACCCATCAGCATGAAGAAGGGAATAGCAATTTTTTGTTGTGGATAAGTGTACACAGACTATGAACTCTGAAAGAACACACTGCCACAAGCAGACATCTACCTCACTGGGAATTGCTTCAATCAAACAGGAATGGAACATATGTATTTATTTACCAGAGGAAAACATAACCACTGAAGCAGTAAGTAAATGCTCTCAAATATTGCCTGCATATGTCCCCATCACAACACTCCGCTTCTTGAATTTTTACCTCATCATTATATTTTTTAACAAGTAAGGCAAAAACAAAGAACAAAAACACGATTAAAAGTTCAAATTAGCTGGGGAAGAAGAAAAGACAACTCGTATTTTAACCAACACACAAGCTCTCCCATCTCCATAGCAACCCATCCTAGAAGTTCATAAATTTGTCTTTTTGATTTCTAACACTGTATGTAAAAGACTAAATTCTTTCTCTTTTAGCTGCTTGAAATGAAACTGCATGTCGTCACTTTGCAATCTTTAGGAATTAGTGACTTTCTCACAGCACACTTGAACAACTTGTCTTTACACTTACTAGTAAAGGGTTCCAAAACAACAAACAACAGTGGAGAAGACTACAACTGTTTATCAAACTCGTAAACATCTATTGATACAGCTTCATCCATAGGGATTTAAAATATATCAGAACTTACACAGCAGGGAGCAGCCCTACCCTGGGAAAAACATTATCTATGTGGCACTTAACTGTATTTAAGATAAAATGTCTCATTTCTGAATACTTGAAATACAAAATCATAAATTTAGCATAAAAGTAGTATGTTCAACTTACAGAAGTTGAAATCCGCTTTGCTGCCTCTGTAATTGTCTGCTCCAATGGTTTCCAAAGGTGGAAAGCATAACGACCTGAAAAAGATGGAGGTTAAATGAAATATTCACTAAAATGCAAAAAAACCCTAAAACCCACAATCTCCAACTTATGTTCCTCAGCTTACAGCACAAAGAATTTTGGTTTAAAAAAAAAAAACAAACTGTTGGGAGAAGGAGAAGAATTTTAGTATACTGCATCTAAAAGCCCAGTCATAGACTGCAAAGATCCATTGCGTTTACTCACTATTTAACTCCCTAAATAAACAGATTTAAATATATTTCAATATGATAAATTAAGATATCTGCCTTGAGAACTTAGAGAAAAAGGGCAGTTTGAAACATTAGCTTTGGATATACATTACTTATTAAATACTGTTCAGAGGTTGTATCTTCAAAAAAGAAATCCATGTACTACACATTTCTTGCTGTGATGCTGTAAGCTTAATCACACACCTTGTGAATATGGCATTTTTAATTTTGTTACAAAAAGATGATCTTCTGGGATTCAGAGCCATTCAACTCCCCACTATCACTGAATGTCTATAGCTAAGAAAGGTTGATCAGATCCCTGAAGACTGTGTTCTCAGAAGTACAAAGCAGGTCTGGCAACCCCAGAATCAAGATTGATGCCATGTTACTGGAGGATTTTCCATGTAAATACTCTCTCGAGCTACTGTTTTAACTATTCATCAGCAATGTAACTTACTATTACACACAATGGAAAAACTACTTACAAAATGTGGCTCTGCTTTATTCCAATGGCATCTTGCATTCATTCTTAACATATACCATGTCCATAAGTTTTAGTGATCTAGGTCTGTGCTTATGTTAACACAGAAGTTAAAACCACATTTAGAATGTCCCTATTGAAATGTTGTGATGAACCATTACCTCACTCTCTTCGTAATGCTTTCTGTTAACCATTATTTTGCTAGTTGCCATTAATTCTTCAGCTCAACCAGCAGAAGAAATTCTGTGAGCATTCCCCTCCTGCTTCTACACAAACATGTAGATAAGCCAACAGCTTAATGGGTGCACTTCACCAAAGACCTTGTCTTTCCTTCCCTTAATCACAAAAACAACACAACTGTACCCACCAAATGGCTGAAGTTTTGTGCAACTTGTTCATCTATTAAATCTATTCTTGGCGAACGCATTTGTATGTAGCTGACTATGGTTGGTTTTGGATGCTGAAAACAACAGAAATCAATTTGTACACTTCAAAACAAGAACTGACCACAGTTATCTAGACCAAGCAACATGGGGTATAAATCATGTTAAACTCATGCCCTGTGTTCAAACTAGAACCTATTTTTCAGAGTAACAAACAGTCCAGATGCAAAGAGTTCAGGTAATAAACAACACAGTATGGAAACAGTTAGTATTATAAATCACTGTAGCCACTAAAACCTTTTCTTTTCCTCTATTTGAATTTGTCAAGCATCACCTTCACATCACACGATCTCGTTGCACTGTTCTGTTCTAAAGAGCTTCCACACAGCAATATGTTTTTAGGTAAGTAAACTTTTCACCTTTCATTTTGCAGACAAAATGCAGATGGAGCATTTTAGCTGCTGCCCATAAAATTACATTCTCCAGCTTCCTCCACCTTTTTCAGAAAGAATTTTGGAGTTTATGACTTTGAAGGTTTGAAGGAACCCTAGGTGAACACAATTTTTCACAGTACTCTCAAGCAACCTTTCCACTATTTATATTAATAAAAACTTCATTTACCATTTTGGAAACCACAGTTCACAAGTGAGAGCTCAGCTGGTAATCTACCTTACCTGCAAATGCAACAGTTGCAACACCAAGTCCAAGTGCTATCATAGTCCTGGCCTAAAGCAGAGAAACAGGAATCAGAATAACATGCAAATTCTAATTTGATATATAAATAACTTTACCAATGAGTTTTTCTGATGTCTGACATTTGAACATTTACAACATTTGAAAGCGATGAAATTAAGTTCTGTATTCCACAGGCTACTTTAGATTTTAGAGTTCAGTCCTATTAATCCACGCCAACACATCAGGTTTAACTTGAACTATCCACTAGCAAATCAGTGAACAAACACTGAAATCAGTTCACAGTACGCAGTGATGCAAACACAAGGCATACAACTATACAGGATTACTCGTAATTACTTGTGCAGACTAGTTCAACACAGTACATAACAAAGTATCAGTTTATTACAAACCTATGAAGAACTCAAAACTCCTGTATCGGGCATCTGTAATTCCCTACATAGTGCTTGAAAAAAAGCCAGGCACTTCAAGAGGGATAGTAAGAAATGTTGATCAAAAAGCTGCTGAAAGGTATGAAGTAAACCTTGAAGAAAGGACTGACTTCTCACATGTTTGCAGAATTCAGGAAGGGTAACAAACTCTCCACTCCTGAAAAGACTCCAAGTAATCTTTGAAACAAAGAAAAACAGTCATCTGTGGCATTACCTGTCTTATAATAAGACAGTTCAATAATGCCTTGAATTTTCCCCCGGGGAAACCTGAGAAATCAGATTAGGCTTGTTTATCTTGAAATCAAAACATAATGATAGTGCAAATGCTTTTATCACCAGACTGTCTCTTCTATATATGACTTACTTCCGCAATTATCCCCTAACTGGTTTATATGTTTTATACAAGCAATTCTGACAGAAGGACTTAGAGCTTCAACTTCAATGTCAATGCCCAAATAACTGGATCTGAGGCCAGGGATGGCTTTGCCACTAAGATTCCTGGGGCTAAAATACTCTTTCAATTGCACCCAATCTCATTTCTAGACAGTGGGTGTAGGGGAAATAGTTTGGAAATATGGTTTCCATGCCTTCCTAGAGCTGGCTTAGTCGGGCTTAGATCACGAGATGGCAACTTGCCCAGCAAACAGGTGGCTGTACAAGATGCAGGCACAGCCTTCACACCCAGTGGCTCCTACAGCTTTGGCTCTGAAGGCGACTGGCTGTGACTGCTGCCTGTAGCACATAGCTCAGGACAGAAGTTATCACAGCCTGCTCTGAGGTCACCAAGAAGCAGCTGTATTCTTCTGATCTAGCTTCTGGATCCTACAGATTTTAACTACCTCCCACCTACCTGAGGGGGAATTCTTGCCTTAGAAATCTGGCTGTATATCCCACTTTAGTAATCTAACTCTTCCATTTCAGTATAGTCTTCAGTCTCATTCATTTACATTCATTTCTGAATGTAGAAATAATGTAGCAGCTTTATGTTTGTTGTTTCTTTCAGTTCGACAGAATTTCCTCTCATCTTTTAACCATGAAAAAGTTTAAGCATGTTATTTTAAATGGTAGATGACATAAAATTGTGGAGCATATAGTTCATCTCCTTAGTAAACTAAAACTCTTTTAATTTCTTCTCACAAATCAGTTTTCTCAATATTCAAACATTCAAAAAAAATTCTTCCAATTCTTCCATTTAGACATGAACCACAAACTGCTACATTTCTGAAAATACCATAATCCTATAGTAATTCTATACTGTGCTTTGTGATCATGGATTCACGTTCAAGAGTTTCCTTGACTTATTCAGACTGACAGCAAGAATTTTTTTACTAAGTGGTTACAGTCAATTAAGAGCTCAACAATGTGTGAAATAGATCACATTGGGGGAAAAAAAAGTTATTAGCCTGTGATTGGGTGTTTGCTGCTAATGCCTTGTTGGAGCCTGCATGTCTGGAAAACTGCTGACTTAAACCACCTCTTTGGAGGCAAAGCAAGTATAACTTAATTTGGACAATCACAGGCTAGACCAAGCAGGGAGACCAGACTAACACCACCAGGATGCTGCCAGTTCAGTGCAGAAGCAACTTAAGTGTTTTTGTGATCTGGGAGCACAACGCAGAGACTCCTGAGGGCCTTTGCCAGAGTCAGCCGTGTCCACTGGAATGCATGAGTCCAATCCCAGTGGAAAGCACCAGCAGTCTATGGAAAGCTACTGCTGCCAGGAGTACAGCAGGTAAAAACAAACCATGGCAGCAGCTCTTGAATAGGAGGAGGACACAAGATCAAGGGGAAAATGAAGACAAGGCAGAAAACTTGGTAGAAATGCTGCAAAGCTCAAGCTTGAGAGTCACAAAAGACTGTCCAAACATTTAAGGCACCAGAAATTCTGAGAAATACTGGTTTATAGTAACTCACCTTATTTGCATTATGAGCACGTTAGACAAGAGTCACTTGCCACATATTAGCAAAGAAGTGATAATTTGACACATCAAACCATCTTGAATGTTTGTTATGGTGTGAATGTGTCCTAACTATATACAAGCAATAAAAATGGAATTTGGATCAGCATCAGATTGCCAGTTTGGCTTTTTCTTGACATGGACTCTCATAAAAGCTGTGGCAACTTCAAGTACAACCAGTAAGTCCTTTAAGTCTAACCTGACTCAGTTTCCTTTTCCATGCTTACTCAACTCAGTCGAGTATTTAAAAGATTCAGTCAAGGTTAGCCTGGTGCTTTGAAATATGAAGTCCAAAGCTTTAATTAAATGCACTCCTTTCACGTCAATATTAAATGAAAGCAACTCACTCTCTCTGTGGAAGGCAGCAGTTCATTTACAGCATGCTAATACAACTACAACCACGATCATTTTTGTCTCCTATTGCTCGAAATTGAATTTCTTAAGGGATAAATAAATAAATACATACACACTGACTTTCAATTATGACAGAATTGACCTTCCTCCCCATCCAAAAATGCTGTTAAGAAACTTCCAAGATGTGGATTTTAAATAAAATCATTATGTTAAGATCCAAGAGGGAAAAATAAAAAAAATAAAAGATTAAAAACTAACATCTGTCCCTTTCTTTATTCAATGAATCAGCTCCCAAAGGTTAGTCATCAACCCCATGCTATTCTGCTGATCTCAGTATTTTAATTTTACTATGTAATTCAGTCTTCAGTAACAAACCCTGTTAAAGAAAACTAATGAAAAAGTTATGCTAAATCTGCAAAACCTGCATTTTCTTAATTCTTTTCAGAAATGTGTATAAGAAAACACAAGCATTAGAAAGGCAACAGCAAGACCTAATTTACCCAAGGATTTGGCAAACAACAGAGCATAAAGCAAATTAATTAACACACCGTATATATCATATACTGTTAGAAAACAGATCTTCTGCCTATTCCTTTAATATTTAATTCTCTAGTAGCTTTAATTTTTTAGCAGAAGAAACAGGGGAGGATGAGAAATTATTTTGGCAAATTTCCAATCCACGGTGATCTGCTAACTTAAAGATACTCAAAAATTATAATGACATCTGTAGTTCTTAGCATTAGAGCTTCTCCTGTGAGGCAGAAAAAAAGTTAAATTTATGAACAAAAAGAGAATTTCAAATGCTTAATTTTAAAACTGCAGCACAACAGTCTAACATCTGGCAATGGGCTGCAAGAGCCACCTTTCCAAACGTTAAAACCTAACTGCCTACATAGGATTTGGATTTTACTGGTTCTTTTACCACAACCACTGGATCACCCTTCTCAGCCACATGAAAAATATTTTGCCCTCCTCACTCCTAAGTTTCACACACACAGCAAGAGCCCTACAGTCTTTTGCCTTGGAAACCTACAGTGAGCAGAACAGAATACAAAGCACTGAGAAAGCAGTAATATGTTCTCATGGGCTGAATGACATTTTGCAATTAATCCATGCTTAATCACAGACCAGCAAAATAGGAAGTATGTACTTACATTCAAATAAATACACAAGTGTAAATTGCTTAACTAAAAATTTTTAAGGTTTGGTCTGTTTGTTTGTTGTGGGGTTTATTAAGTTCTGTATGCTGCTAAGAAGTAAGATACACAAGTATATTAACCAAGTGTACAAAAACATTTCTGAAAAGAGATTTTCCCTTAAATAAAAATTCTTGACTTGAAATATAAATGATTGTCTGTAATGGAAGAGAGAATAATGCTTCTATTCCTCAAAAGAGTAGCTACAGTTTATTGGAATACTGCTCCAGAGCAAACCAGCTTATTAACACTATATGGAAGCAGAACCATTTGAAGCAGGATTATATTATAAACTCTGTGCAACCAATTTGATATCATAATCTAGTGTTTTCCCTGCAGCCTGAACCTTCCTATAAACTTTGTTTTCCAACAGCGAATTAAAAGTAATTTCAGCTAAATGCCGTTCTCCACACTGACACAAGTCTCGCATCATTTTGTGTCCTTAAATTTACAGCAACCTTTTTGGTTTGTATACAAAGCTACAACTACAGTTCCAGAAAGCTTTTCATAGGAAATTGAACCAGAGCAAGATTCACTAATAGAAAAATTACCATAAGGTATTCAAATCAACCTTCTGGAGTATGTATTAATCAACACAGGCTCTTGTGGGTGATCCTTGAGAACAGACTTCTCATGCTTCCACTGCTGTTCTTCCATTGCCCCAAATGCTTTTGAAAAACAACTACAAGAATAAAAGTGACCATGATCGAGTGACTTTCAGCTAATACCCTGAACTAAAGAATACATTTCAATAGAAAACTGTAGACATCCAGATTTTAGACCTCAAAAGACCTACCTCAGTCTGCAGACCTCAGTAAGAACGTGACAATACTCACAATAAAGCAAGCCTTGCTAACCCCAAAGGCAAGTTTTATCCCAGATGGGTAAGAAGGCCCAGAGACTCAACCAAATTCACTAAGCTAGCATACTCCAGGGAGAATGGCTGTGACAACGAGTTTCAGAACCAGTTTCTTAAGATTATGCACTGGATGTTAAAAATCAGGAAGACTCTTCTGCAGGAAAAAAAAAAGTCCTAGATTGTAGTAACAATGAATAAATAACTTAGAGAAGTGTGATTTTTAAAACTGTGTCTTAAAGAAGTAGAAATATTGTAGAGACAACTTCACACACACAATTGGGCAAGTAAGTCTTTTAAGCCATTTAAAAAATGTGAAAACTTCACCATCTGGGGCTTTAAGCCGAGTGTTTTTCCCAATTTTCTTTTCCAGTGGGAACTCACTGTTCCCGGAACAAGTTGAAGTGGCAGGAATGAAGAAGCAGGATAAAGCCTCAGCACCCTTTCCTCTAGAGCATAACAGAACATAGGAAACTTCGGAGACACTTTGCCTCCACCCAACCTCTCCCACATAACCAAGTACCAGATGAGAGTTACTTTTCTGAAACAGAGCTCTACAAAACCTTCAACACCCAACCCTGCTGTGGTAATACCATATGCACAGTGGGTGAAAATGTCTCAGGTATCACCTCTTCATGGCAGGGGAACGGAATTTTCAGCCTGGTTTGCAAATGCTGGGGCCAAAGCGTTCCTATGTAGCCTGCTGAGGAATCTGAGAAGATAACGGGCTAACGTGGATGTTCCAAACACCCACTGGCTGCGGAGCCAAGGACTCTCTGCAGTGACAGACAAGATTCAGACAATGATCAGACAGACAGGCAATAATCAAGGATTGTTGGTGTTAACACACCATGGGAAAGAACAAGATGCGGCTGGAGAAGGGGGCCATGCAGAGGCAGGGCTGCACTTTTCCTTGTTCTAGTTGCTGGAGTTAAGCACAGCACATTGCAGTGCAAGGATGAGACCACGAAGCGGGCACGGACTCTAAGAGGGATCAAGACCACCAAAGATGCCCCAAGCCTTCCGGCCCATTTCCAGAACTGCACAGAAAGCGGGAAACTTGTCTTCTTGGCAGAGAAAGCCCATCCATAAAAAAGTATCCCCAGGCACCTCTAGGATATTTCACCAGCTGGACTGAGGCTACAACCAGGACTGGTGATCTCGTTTATTCCTCTCTTTTTCTCTCACTTTCCCTCTCTTTCTATTCTTTTTTTCTTTCTATTCTTTATTTCACATATCACTCCCCTTTCACCCTACCCCTTTACCCAAGAGCCGTGCGCTTACAGGGGCCAACCGTGTATCCCACTAATAAAACTCCCTGACTGTGGGCCCTCTGCCTTCCTCCTTCCCTCGGAGCACGAGCATTCACGGGCTCCGGGCGCGCCGTTCCCCTCACGGGTGGGACACGGCACCCGCCGCGGCCGCACGGGAAGGGACCCTGCGCCCCCAGTCCGCCTGCCCAGCCAGATCGGA
>JAHLSL010000062.1:2439728-2498141 GCA_025920805.1 Petroica traversi | reverse complement strand
ACACACACACACACACACACACACACACACACACACACACACACACATATATATATATATATATAAAAATATATTTGCAAACAAATAGTTCTGTTTCTCTCTAATCTGCCCCAAAGGATCTATTAACAAGAACCTGGGTTACCCTCACCTTCAGGGGTGTGCCATAACACCCCTAAAAGTAATTCCCTCTGTCATAGGTAAATATGAAGTGCTGGGTTCCAAAAACGTCAGAAATATATTAGAAGTGTGTCAGAAATATATCAGAAATATATGTCAGAAATGTATCAAAAAAAATGTCAGACCTCCCCATGCTTCTGTACAAACTGTTGTCACCTGGTTTATTAGTGCAGATCAGATTTGCTGTCACCCTGTGACTCCTTTCTGCCTGGGTGCTGTGATTGAGATGATGAAACTTGAGCTTTAGCTGGAGGAAGCCTCAGAAATCAGTGCACATATTGATATGCTTGCCAGCCTGAAGTTCAGAAAGGGGTGGAGCTTACCAGGAATTGAAACTGATTTGTGTAAACTGCGAAGTTTTGAGTTTCTTTCTAGCCGTGGCAGTCGTACTGGTTTCTGTCAAGGCGAGGTACTTGCAAAACCATGTCTGGGGTAGGAGGATGGGGGGACTGCAGCAGGTACGGGACAGCTACTGCCTCCAATACTCCATCTTCCTCTGAGGGTAACCCCTGGCACAAAAACAGTGAAATGGAGAAGGGTGAAAACACCCAGAAGCTGAAAGCATCTGAAGAGAAACAAAGAGGCCAAGCATCAGCCTGCCAACAACAGCAGGAGCAGCAGTAAGTAACAAGGAGCCTGACTAAGGTGATTTCGCTGTACTGGGTGCCTGTTCTCCAGCTTACTCGAGGTGTACACCTTTAAAGGTGCAAATATTTTATAGAGGGCCTGGATTTGGCTGAGCCCACAAGCAGCACGTTGTCATATTGAGGCTTCCTACATGGGACAGGAGTTGTTCTGGCAGGCTTCATGATAGCACAGCTTACACCCTATGACATAGCAGTGGCCAGTTCTGTACCTTGGATACTGGCATATGTGGTGTCTGTTTCTTGGAATCTTTATTCAGAGTGAAATTTCAAATCTGGTTCTAGCTCCTTGTTTTCTCTGTCTCCTAATACTTCATCCTGGAAAGTCTAAAAATACTTACTTTGGCTTAAGAAATGGATATAGGCTGCATTCCAGCACTGCTCTGAATGCCGTCAAGGACACAGAACAGCTTCCAGGAACTTCATGCTGACAAAACTTGAATCAAAGTTTCAGCTCTCAATTTCATTTTGTGCTTTATTGGAATCTATGCTTAGTCCGTCTCTGGCTTTCCAGTGACAATTCTGAGATAGCCTGCATAAGCTGTGTCTTGCAGATATAATACAGAACAGAAACTGGAAGCTCTGTGAGTGTGTGTGTGTGTGTTTATGTGTGTGTTTTATGCACGTGTTCAATATAAATATATTTTTAGTTGACCACAGCTAATTGTTTAGTCTTTTCCCCCAAATGCACCTTTTCTGAGTTCTTAGTAACAGCGCATGTAACGCTAAGATTATTGTTATTGTTATGTGCTGATTTTGCTTAGCTTTCTTCTTTTTCTTCTGGCTTTCTAATGGCAGCTGGCAAAGCTGCAAACTGTTTTCGTTTCCTTTCCCTTCTTTCTGGAGGAAGAAGGAGTAGCCACCTGTGGAGGAGTTGGCCAGCAGCTGATGGCAAGCAGAGATCTGCAGCTTTCTGTTGAAACCCATGAACACTTGCCTATTAGGTAGTAATGATACAGGGACTATTAAGAGCTGAGTCCCTTTCAAATCCATCAGCGCATTAATGACTTTCAGGAGCGCAAACAACAATTCCTCAGTTACAGTCTGTTTATTTTCTGCCATTTCTATGTATGAAAAATTCTCTGTCTTGCCTCCTATCATAGTGCCAGGTGTCCTCAGCAGAACGAGGACAGCTACAGTTTGTTTATGTAGTTGTGGTGTGTGCATTTTATTGCTGTTTGGGTTTTTTTCAGGGGGGAGGAGCACGCAGCAGAGATAATGGGAATTTTCCCATTGGCATGACTGTCTTGACCCAGTTTTTGTCTGGCATACAAACACCCTGGTATAGGTTAGGTGAATAATTAATCAATTGGTTTGCCAGAGCTCCCTGCAGAATTTAATGCCAGGGCACGTATAATCGCACAAATCCCTGTTCCCTCTTTCATCTTACATGGTTCTTGCAGACATAAAACTGTTGTGCATCCACTGCAAAGACTGAGTAGTACGTTTTGCTATGTGAAAAGATTCCCTCTGTGTCTTCATAAAGTTCTAACAAAGAGTAAGTTCCTAAATCTTGCATGTAAAAATTAAAATTTGCGTTAGTATTCACTTAATGAGAAGAAGGGATGAGAGAAAAGCAGGTTGAAACACAAACCGTGGGAAACTAATACGCAAAAAAATTAAGTGAACAAGGGTGGGGTTTGCATCCTTCCCTTGAGAAGGGGGATGCTATCCAGTTTGAACTGGATGAAGCCACTTAAACTGCCATTTCCTTAACTAACACAGACTAAAAGGAGAAGGTAGTATCTGAAGTACTGAAACAGAACAGCAGAGGTCTTTATTCTTTGTTGCTGACCCCTTGGGTGGACAGCCTGGCTGGCTGGGGCAGCGGCAACATCCAGAGATAAAACCACACACTCACACCAACTCAGAGATGCACACAATAAGGAAAGCACACAGCCAGCAGCAAGGAGTGGAGGGATCTTCTGTACAGGTTCCAGGGGCAGGGTTTATTGTGCCTGAAGGGTCCAGGGACAGAAGACACAGAACAAAGAGGGGGATAAACCTTAAATACAGGGGAGGCAAGGTTTACACCAACCAGTGAGGAAAGGGCAAGGGGGTTGTACAACTGGGATGGATGGGCTAGGGAGCTGCAGAGCGACACAGGAGGTGAGACCAAGGGAAACAAGCCAACAGGGCATCGAACTCAGAGGAACTTTCTAGAACTATGTAAAGGGAATAGGGGCGGGGAGGCCAACGGGCCAACTGGGGAACAGAGATTAACTTAAATGTAAAACAGGCCCTGGGGGCACCTTGTGGGGAGAGCCTGGGGTCACCCTGGCTGGAGGATGACACAGTCCTAGGGCTGTGTCACCAGTAGGCCCTCACAATGTCCACAGGCCTACCAGCCTCCACAATTCCTAAAACAAAAACTATTTCATTCGTTATTACTTTGTTCTGTTTTTTCAAGTTACATTTTAAGAAAGATTTCAGAGTAAAATATAATTTCAGTAGTGGTGCTGCTGACTCAGCATTTTAGCTGCCAACCCATTTTACTATGACCTTTAAAACTAAAATAATGGGACACTCTCAGGATGGTCCAGGTTTTCAGCCTCTGGGATAACCAGAGCAGTTGGAGAACTGAAGTCACAAGGTGACAGTAGGAGAAAAAAAGCATTACTAAAGGATTTCTGGAATATGCATAGCAGAGGGAGCATGAGGGGCCCAAGCAGGATATCTCTGTGCCAAGTAGAGTCTCCAGCTTCTGCTTGCTATTTTTTGGGAAAAGACAGGGATATGGTTTTGCTGCCAACAAAGCAGGAGTTGGAATCTCCTTTGAAGGTTCTGTGTGAATTATTTCCATGCAAACTCTGTGTCTCAGGCTGTGAGAGAAGTTGGGAGTGGGAAAACATCTCAGGAGCATCTTAGGATAGGATCAGGAGACCTTTTGTTTAGATTGGACACATGAAATGTGTGTGGGATGTAAAGTGTGGCAGTCTCGTTCAGTACTCAATATTCAAACTGGACTATTAAAAATACAAGGTGGACAGATGGTAATAGAGGAAAGTTTTGCTTTGGAAAAACCCTTATATGTCAAGGGTGAGAACTGACAATAAAATGGTCCTAATTAAGAAAAATGCTTGTTCAAACACAAAATTGAAGTCACACTTTGCACATCCCTGTCCAGTTATACAGAGAATGTGGTTTCAGGCCATGGAGAAGGAAGTCACCAGGATGACAAGAGCTTGAAACTGCTTATAACAATAAGCTTGCATTTAAGTGACTTCACTTTGTTTGCTAAGTGACATGAAATTAACTTGTAGAAAGCGAATTCCCAAATTGCCCCTGTTCATACCTATTCAGAAACAAAAGTTTGTACAGAAGAAAAGGTGGAGGAAAGTGGGGAAATTAGAGGGTGAACTATAGCTAGTGCCTGAAAAAGAAACTGCTGCCCCCATTCAGCAGTCTGTCTTTAGCGCCTTTAAAGCTGCCAAGAATAATATTGGTTCTGGTAAAATCCATTAAAAAATGAAATTCAAAATAATAAAGCCTGAAGATATATTGCCGCACAGCTGGTAACAGTCCCTCATCATTTTGTGTGAAAGGAAAGCAAACTTGCTAGAATGCTTGACTCGAGAAATCGTATTCTTTGACTGCTGGAGCCAGATCCATCTGAGCTTTCTTTCCTTCCTTTTCCAATCTTAATAATGAATTTAAGAAAAAGAATCTAAACCCAAAATATTTACGGTGTTATAAGACCCCTCTTCCTTTTGCTGATAGACTATACTTAGCAGTTCTGATTTATTTTTTCTTTCATGAGCTGAAGTTTCTTTAAAATAATAAAAAAAAAGAGTCTTTGAAATTGTAGGTAGATTTTTAGCAAAATGCTTGTTTTGCCCACTGCCCAGCAACTGGTGAGAGTGCAAGACAGGTAATTTGAATTATGGACAATCTGTTTGGAGTTTAGCTCTCCACTTGCTGCACAGGAGAAGTCTCCCAACTCTTTGTCTTTCAGGCTGATGTCCTAATATTTACGTACCAGTGGAGCAATTCAGAGATGCCCAGCTTCACTGTGGTCAGCAGCCAGTCCTCTCTTCAGCCACAGGATTGGTGGCAGGGTCTGTGTAAGACAATAACTATACTGTTAGTCTGGATTGTGGGGGTTGCTGTTCCATCTAATGCTTGGGGGAGGGAAGGAAGTCCTTCCAAATTCTGTATTAGAAGGCATTTTTGGAAGAGCTTGTTTTGCACAAGCTCTGACCTGTTCTCTTGATGCATAGCTTGTTGAGGAGCTGTGATGAGGTGATGAATAAGGAATATATGGGAAGATGCTGTGTTTGGACAGGGGCAATGAAGGGACAAATTCTCTGATGCGGAGAGATCGGAGGAGGAAATACATTGTTGAAAAGAAAAGACGGGGGAAGCAGAGATGAACATGCCACTAGCTTTAATCTCAATGTTCATGTGATACAGCGTCTGACCTGCTGAGCTCTCCAGGCATGCTGGCAAGCCTGACATGCAACACATGCACATCTCTGCAGGGGACAGCTCGGCTCAGCACTTGGTGTGCCAAGCCCAGTGCCTGGCCTGCCCACGTATGATGCTCCATGCTCTCATGGCTAGCAATTACCAGGTGCTCCAGCTGGCTCTGGCATGCTCCCTACATCCCTGACACGGTGCTGCACTGAGGGACCTGAGCTGCTCTGGGTTGTGGGGACAGCATGAGCATGGCCCTGTCTGACTTTATAGATTTTGCTGTGTCTGATACTAGTCTACGACACTGCTGCAGTGGACTCTGCCCCTTTGGTGTAATCTGACCACAAGCACAGGATGACCAATGGCACAGTAGTGTTTTTGGAGGAGAGGGAAAGCTGTGCTGTGAGCCAAGTTTGGGCTGAGAGCTACATTCTGACTACCTCATTTGATCCTTCAGGGTGGCAATTTCCTTGGATCATTAGACATTGGGTGAGATTGTCCAAAATCTCTGAAGCACCTGTCCTTCTTTCTGATGTGCTAAGGGCACAGCAAGCTGCTTTTTCTGAACCTTATCTAAACTGTTGGAAATTCAGTTCCAAGTTTCAGTTTTAGTCTTTGGATCAAATTTTAACCTCAGGAATTTTTCCACAGGTGTGTAGGTAACAGCAGAACCTCAGGTGTGTTTCTTTCCTGCAGATTTATGCCTCTTACTTTCTCCTGGGCTACTCTCTGCTGCTCTTTCCCTTCTCATTCTTCCCCCTTGCAAGTTCACTTCTTCCAGATTTAAGTATTTGCTTTTACCAAAAGCCTCATAATGGAAAAAATGTTGTCTGTTCTTAATGAAAGGGACCAGATACAGAAGGTGAGTTACCCTGGTTTAAAAATCTTCCAGACATCATTTGAACTGTGGTAATTAAGTATATTCCTGGCCTGTGGCAAACACAGAACAAAATCCATGGAGGTAGATTTTTGGTGATAAACATTCCCTGCAAATGTAACTGATTTTCTGCCTCTCATGTTAAGAGCACCTGTGCAGCGTGGATAAATCAGACACTGTGTAATGCTAAGCCCCAGTAAATCGCTTTTGTCTCTGAGCTGCAAACTGGTAAGATGATGCCACTGATAAAGATGGAAAGCCAGAGCCCCAAGCCTGCATGCAAGGTTTGTACACCCTCCTAAAGCTCTGCTCATGGCACTGCTGGGACACAGAGCATATTGCTCAGCTGAGGTCTAGAACTGTGGCTGTCAATTATCATTAGCATCTGGCTGTGTGTCCATTGTAAAGTAGGGATACCTACAGGACAGTTGTCTGCTTGCTGGGATTTGGCATCTTGTAGCCCTTTAATTTGGCAGCTTCTGTGATGCTAAGCAGCATATGGCTACTCCATCAGGCATGGGAGCCTTGGTGAAAACAATACTTTGTGGTAGTGTGGACTTGACTGCTCTTAAAACAATTCCTGATAAATGAATGCAAAGTTCAGCTTAGTGCATCTTTCAAGGAAATTCAAGAGTTGACTTTGGCAGCTTGGTCTCTTTTCTCTTTTAAATTCAGTCTTAACATACTATCTAATACAGTATCTCACTCGTATCTTTCCATATCTGCCCTGGTCTTCTTCCCAAGCTTCAGTCATTTGTGTTGCTCTCCAGCTACATTCTCTTTAGTTTCTGTCTGTTATGTGGAGCACTCTGCCCAGCAGAGCAAGATATTTGTCTTTCAGCTCTGTGACATTCATGTACCAATGCACTCGTGGTAGAAAACACAGTGGAACTGGAAATAGTTTATAACACCCATTCCTTTTGTAAGTCTTTAAACTATTTCACACTTCATTTGAAAATCTCTCCTGTGGTAGATGGCTGGAGTGGACTTGAGGAAAAACTGAAGAGCATAGCTCTGCAAAAAGTATTACTGGTGAGCAGCAGTCCTTGTGTGGTTTTTCGATTTTAGAAATAAACTATTTTATACAAACCTAAAAGAAAGTAGAACAAAAGTTGCTATGTTCAATGCCTTGAAAGCACTGAAAAGCTGCCCTTAAGCTAGTTAGAAGAGTAGACTTACACATACAATTCAGAATTTAAGTTTTCAGACATGGTTTTCCTTATGTTAATGATCGCTCAAAGTGCAAACTGTCATTACAGATTATCTATGACTGTATTGCATGATTCTCCTGACTGAAATGTTTTATATCTCTCTCTGCATGTGCTGGTTTTGGCTGGATTAGAGCTTGTTTTCTTCATAGTAGCTGCTATGGGGCTACAGTTTGGATTTGTGTTCAACCCAATAGTTTTTTCACTTTAACCCTCCTAATTCTCCCTCCCATCTCATGAGAGGCAGAGTGAGCGAGCAGCGATGTGGTGCCTAGTTAGTGGCTGGGGTTAAATCACAATGATATATTATTATATAGGTATATATAATCCCACAATTGTGGTGTATTATGTGTGTTTGATTGAAAGATCATAGGAGGATCCTTTTTTTTTTCCTATATAGATACATTATCTTATTGGGTTGTAACTTTCTTACTCTCATTAATATCTGTTCAGTCTGTGTAATGAGTCAATACATTCCCATTTTCTGCAGAGAAAATAAAACAAAAACACTCATCAAGATTAATATGATCCATAAAGGCAGAAGATTTTTTTTTTAAGAGCTGTTACTGGGGTAAGATATGCTTTCTCCCCTTTCCAGTGACTTGTATTTATAAAAAAAACCTACCTCAAAGATAGGCTTAAGTCTTACAACAATTAGAATAATTGTTAGAGAAACTGTAAAGTTAAATTCTTTATAATCTTTTCTGTCTGTGGATTTTGAAGCAGTTCATATATTGGTATAAAGCACAAAATTCTGCACACCACTGATAGCTTCAAATCTTCACATTTCCTTAATTGCTCCCCAGGTAAGTAGGATGATTTCCTCCAGACTTATGGCTACTGTGGCAATCCAGAAAATGACTGGAATATTAAATTGACAGGCTGTAGTGGTTTTATAGGCTTAACTGGATCAGAGGTTTTGCCCGAACAAAGGAATGACATACAATATCCTGCAAACTGGATAGAAACACAAGGTGAAAACTGGTGGTGAGTTTTTGTGTTTACTTTCTTTCCTTCAAAGAAAGAATCTCAGGAAAATAAGGGATATTAGGTGCAGATTTTAGAACTGGTAGTGCAGGTGGAGTTTCTCAGGCAATAGCTCATCTGGCTCCTCTCCTGTAGGATTAAAAGGCAAAGGACCAGTTTGAACCCTGACATTCACCCCTCCCAGAAGAAGTTTACCATGTACTTACTCCTCCTTCCCCCTGATCAGAGAATTGTAGAATGGTTCTTTAAGAGACCTTTAAGATCATATTGTTCCAACCCCCCTGCCATGGGCAGGAATCCTTCCATTAGACCAGGCTATTTAGAGCCCCATCCAGCCTGGTCTTAAACACCTCCATGGATGGGCAAATTGTGCCAGTGCCTCACCACCCTCACAGTAAAGAATTTCTTCCTAGTATCTAACCTAAACCTTTCCTCCTTCAGCTTAAGGCCATTCCTGATCTCAGTGCCCAAACCTAAACTCTGACATATCTTTCCAGAGATCAAGGTGAATACTATAAAGGTAGATAAACTCATTAATGCCCCCTGCTTTTTCTTGTAGTTTCTAATAATCACTAAAACAAAGGATTAGGTAAAAGACAAAGAAAAGTTGGTATCCTGTTCTCCCATTCCCTCCCCCTCCGGAGACTTGGCATCCTCATTTTTCTTGCCTTTATTTCAATAAAATGAAAACCAATTTGACTTTTAAATAAGACTGTTTTAAAGACAATGACTCTTAATCTGCTGTCTGGAAAACAGATGGTAAATGTACTGTCACCTCTACCTCTTTCCTAAATGATCGATCTTTTCTTTATTTCATGTACAGTTGTTCTGAGGTGCTGAAGATGAGGCCATAGTTTTCAGAAGAGTGGGCCCCACTTGGCCTCTTGGGGTCTGTGCCTTCCAGCCAAAAGCAAAAGCAGAGAAAGGAAATGATTTGTGGCGAAAGGGCTAGATCTGATACTGTGTTTTCTCATACATGTTCAGACAAGCAGAGGTCCCTTCTTTTTTAAAAAAATTGATTATAACCTAAAACAAATCAACCAGACTAATGCTGTCTGAAGTCATCAAAGTACATGGTATAAAAACTCTTCTGCCCTCTAGTGCTGTGAAACAGTGTGATATCTTAGATGCACTGATTGATTTTTGGGAGAGGAAGATGTGTGGCATTGGAACCCACAATTTCAGCCACTTTTGTCACTGCCAAAGGGAAGGGAGGGGAATTTAAAAGGTACTTAATAATTTCTGTGTATGAACTTGAGAGAAATATTATATTAATATCTGAAACAACAACAAAAGCTACTAAATAAGTCTTGAAACAGATAAATTGTGCAGTAGCTTTTTCAAGGCACTTTGGGATAAAATGGAAATGCTACTACTCAATCAAATAGAGAAAAATATGAAACAACATCACTGATGGGGAATGTTATGCCATAAGCGAGATATATTGTCGAAGCTTCTTTTAAGTAATGTTTGCAGTTGTGTGGTGAATGCCAGTGCGGCGTTACTGCTCTCTTCACCCCTGCCTTTGCAGGTCTGGGGTTCAGTGGAGACATGCAGAACAGTCTCACCATCTCAGGGGCACCAGAGTATGCTGGCAGAAAGGGAAAGGATCATATTAAATGGCACCATTAAAGCTCACGGCTCTATCTTTTCCAGTTTAATCTCATAAATTAATCCACATCCTCCTAGAACAGGTCTTCAAAGAGAAAGAGGTAATTGGATATAAATACTCTCTTACCAAGCCCGGAATTACAGTGATACAGCAGTAGGCAGTTTTGGGCACTTTGATCTCTTTGCATGATTTTCATTCCCCTTTTAAGCTTTAGTCTTGAGTCTTATTGTTTCATTACTTCACCACTGCAAACTGCTCTCTCTGCTTACTAGCTTGCCCTCTATCCACTCCCTGTGGCCCTTCCTTAAGAGGCTCAGCCTTTACCCCTCATTATTCTTTGCTGGCTATTCTTCTCCTTGTGCTTTCCCATCAGTGAAGCCAGATGAAATATTTGTGCCCACATGTGCGTATAAAACCTTGCCAAAACTCTGAAGTGTGGGGCCACTGCTGCTTAGTGCATTTCTGGTAAACCTGCACCCCCATGGCACAGCTTCTGCTGAGCGTGAGCCGTGTAAACTCCTACCCACGCAATACACCATGCAGATAAAACCCTCTGTCTTCTCCAAGTGGAACTGACATGTTTTCATCACTCTTTTGATCACCTCGAGTCTCTTAACACACTCTGAACTCCGTCTTGCCTCTCTGCTGTCACATTAGATTGATAGCTCCTTGAGACAACAACTGCATTTTGAATTAAGTCTGGCAAAACAGGGCCCTTGTCCTGATTCAGTGAGTCGCACCTTAGGCATGACAGCAAGATGAATATGCCCAAGGAATTTCTGGTGCCTGAAAATGAAAGGATGACGAGGAAACTGAGGCTTAGGCTGAGAACAAGTCACCTGGGTCCATCACAAATAGTGTGACTTCACACACTCCTTAGACAACTTTTGGGCTGGCAGCTTAAGTCCACAAGGTGTTTGGTGCCCATTAGTAAAGGGTGGGACTGCCAGCACTAGTGCTCTTCCCAGTAGACAGTGGTCTTCCACACAGAACATTTCAATTCAAGGAATTGATTTGATTTGGATTGCATGAGATTTGAGGTCAGGAGTCTAGGGTAAAACTTGAATAAGAACAGCAAAAGCTATGCGAAAAGTTCCTGAAAATATTATCCTTGTTATCTGTTGCCAATTCCAAATGTAACAAGTATTTCTAGAGCCCTTAATAAAAATTACTAAAGAGCTGAATCAGAATAAATACTAGTTTTTAATAAAGTTGTTTGCTACAACAGCAGAAAACTGACTTTGCTGATGAAGGAACTCTTTCTAGTTGTGATTTTGTGTAAACAGGCTACAACAGCAGAAAACTGACTTTGTTGGTGAAGGAACTCTTTCTAGTTGTGATTTTGTGTAAACAGGCTACAACAGCAGAAAACTGACTTTGTTGGTGAAGGAACTCTTTCTAGTTGTGATTTTGTGTAAACAGGCTACAACAGCAGAAAACTGACTTTGCTGATGAAGGAACTCTTTCTAGTTGTGATTTTGTGTAAATAGGAAAAATAAGAGTGTATTCTTTCATTGTAGTGTTGGCCCATATGTCTTGGTAACTCCAAATGGAACCAGAAGAAGACAGTTACAGCAAAGTAAGTTGAGTTGTCTAATATTGTGATACATTCTTTCTACTTGAATAACTTAAGGATTTTAGCATTTTGTTGCTCTAGCAACTTTTATCCTCATTTTAACAAAGCTTTTGCATATACTGGTATGACAGTAAAGAGTGCTGTGAGCATTCTCCATGGTCATGTAGCTTTTCTTGAGATTGACTCATCACCTGGCATCACTTCATGCAGAATATATCTTGTTTGGAGGGGTTTTGGTAACTTCAGTGCTGGAGCTGTTCAAGATGGCTTCTACAAGACTATGCTGGAATTAGCTCTATCCAACTTATACAGGATTGAATTAATATTGGAGAACTTTGAACAGTCTCAGGGTTAGGAGGAGGAAGAACAAAAATATAAATAAGAAATATTGTTGAAAATACTCCTGTGTGGAAGCAAAAGCAACTGCAGATGCTGTTGGTTCTTGAACACACATTTGAGGATTGTAGGTGGGTCTTTTACTGAAGCTGGTAAAAGTCATTTTAGATGGAAAGTATTTGTGACCGTATGCTCACTTTTGCTTGGCTTTCAGTCTTGCTGATGAAAGTAACTAAGCAGGAATACCCTGAACCTCTACCAGAAAGATCAAGTGTATATTGAAATCCTTTATTGGCAAAGTTACAGCAAGAGTCAATTGTAAGATAAATTCTGTGTACAGAGGTGACTGAGCACAGCAGTCCTACACCCCAGAGCATGGATTTATGCAAGATATGAAAGCAGAAGGAGTGGGAGTCAGCATTTCTCATGTCTTGAGTCCTTGAGGAAGCAGTGCAATTAAATCCCTTCTTCTCCAATATTATTAGTTTGGCTGAAATGCTTCACCAGCAGGCTGGTATGAGTTTGGTTTCCTTTGGTTGCAAGAAAGAAAATGGACTTACTATGAACCAAATTATAATCTTCTGGAAGGATGAATAGCAGCAGAGTGTCTTACAGCTGACAGTGATGTTTTCAGCAAAGGTGCTGCTGCTCTAATAAAGACCTGTTTTTGCTTTGTGACAACAGTGTGAAAGGTCTGGAGCATATCAAGTATTTCTGTCTAGATGCTGGCAGAAATAGGACCTCACTGAAAGCAGTCTCTACTTAAATGCTGGTTTTAAAGGTGAAATAAAAAGCTGGTGTGTGTGTATTGGGTTTCTTTTGCCGCTTGCCCAAATGGCTTTATCCTCTTAGAAGGGGGCTGGTTGTTAGTCTCCCATAGCCATAGCCAGCCATTAGGACATACAGTTAGTAAGAGTGAAATAGGCTCCTAGAGCAAGCGAAGTGCTCGTGTAAAACACAGCTCCTCTTTCCACAGGCTTCATTGGCCTTGCTGTTGAAAGGAATTGTTGTGTTTTTTCCTCTGTCAGTCGATAAAGAGAGAAGTTAAATCAGCCATCCTAGAGCATATGGCTGCACCCCAGCTGTATTGACTTCCACTGACTACACTGGGAGCTTGCTGCCCATCTCACATGTGGGCGCCTGTGTTGAAGTGTCTTAATTTGAGGCTGATTCATGCATTCCTCCTGTTTTTATTTAGGGAGCATGTGGTTGGGAGGGAAAATTACTTTTCATTTCCCTGCTGGGGAGCATTACACCACAAGGATTTCCCTCTATGCAGCAATAGCGTCTTAATCGTAACAACTTCTGCTTTACCTGCAGGAGTAAATACTGTGGTACTTTCCTATAGGTTCCCAGGGGTTAAAAAGCAGTCTATTAGCTGGTTTTGGCTTTACTTTTGGGGTTGAGTCCTAGGGTTGCTTAGCATTACAGTACCAGGTTAGGGAAAATGTCTGCTTTATTAGCTGATCATTGCAGTGTCTGCATAACCTCTTGTGAGAGTGTCTGCATCCCTTGAGAACAAGTTTGTTCCTGGATGGTCTTCAGGATTACATGCAATTAGCAACAATGGGTGCTTTTTAGTATTCTCTCTAACTTCCATATATTTATTTCTTTCTGTACTTCCCAGTTGCTAAGAAAGAGCTCGATGACCTGGAGCGATGGAAGAAAGAACACAGGCCAGGGCCAATTACACTGGTGCCACAGAGACTGGGTAAGACATGTAAATCAGCAATTGTGAATTGCAAAATTTAATTTTCCAGGACATGAGACATTTTTCACTTTTTCTTGCTACTTATTAAAGAGATTCAGTGTTATTAAAGGCTGATGTGAGCCTATTGTGTGTGCTCTGTGCTTCTTGATGATCATGGCAAGGAAGATGTTTCTGAAACAAAACAGCATGGATTGTCACTCAAGAAATCTGTCAAGATGAGAGTAGAAAATATGTACTAACATTTGGGAAAACAGGTGGATTAACCATCCTGCTGTTTCCACTGTCTGTGGTTGATGTCTCTGAGGGAGCACACACTTGTCATTAGTGTGCAGATGGACAGCATGTTGGAGACCCTCCAGTTACCCATAAGAAAACTCCTCTGTGTTCCTATGTGTGCTTTCCTGGCTGCTGACTCTTGAAGAGGCAAAGTGATCACTGCAGCTTCAGCACTTGTAGGCTAAATATGCATGAAGCCCTGTACTACCAATTTTATAAAGGTAACAACAGACAAATAAATGAAAAGCAGGGTAAAAAGCGGCAAGAACTTAAGACACCCTGAATGTAACTGATGTGTTTGATAAGATAACCAAGATGTTTTCTAGATGGGTGAGGAAAGTGTAAGAAATATTTTGAATTGCAACCACTATAACGTATTGAATTTAGTGGTATTTCAGACTTAGTTTTAAAAAGTTTTAGAAAAGAAGAGTTACCCTTCCTTACCTTGGCTGTCATAGGAGAATTTGGGGTGCACAGTGCAGGATATTGTCTGCTTTGACCTGCAAATTAAGTTCTTTCTCTGCCAGGCTCCATAAGATAAGTTTGCGGTGGTACACAGTGTATAAAAATAAACAGCAGGTGGGAGAAAGAGGATTATGAACTGACTCATACCTAGAGTTGATTTTTAGTTCAAGGTGATCCGTGTCCCACTTGTTCTGCCCTGCAGCTGAGTCACAGCTGTTTGCAGTGGTGGCAATGCCCTGTACTCCCACCATCAAGCGCAGTCGTGTGGCCAGACACAGTCTTTGTGAGTTCATGTGTAACATCTGCTTGTTGCTTGTCAGTAGTTCCTACGATACATACTTCTGTCACAAGAAGACCGTAGAGCTATTTGCTGAAGAAAGTGAAATCCAGAAACAGAAGTTTGTGTGTTTGGTGTGTGCAAGCTTGCTGTGTGACTGAGGGTGACCCTTAAAGCTGCAGTGACTGAGTGTCAGGACTCTTAACTTCTTCTGGCCCCACCACATTTCAAAACTTTCTAGACAAAGAAACAACTTAAGAGGGGAAAAGAAAAAAAAAAAAAGAAAATATGATGTCTTTAGTCACTGTCTAGCTGCCACTTACATTCCCGGAGACTGAGGCACAGGCACTGTGTTCAGTGCCTGTGGAAAGAACTGGGGTGCAAGGATTATTAGAATGTATCATTCCCACAGGAACAAATTTGGAACTGAAGTGGCTTCTCTAATTTCAACTCTGTAGGTATTCATTAAGGGAAAAAAGTATCATGTGTTATTTTCTCAGAGTGATTTTAAGGGACTACACATCTAGTCCAAATCCCTAAATAAAATAGAAGTTTCTTAAAGTTGAAGTTTTTGAACACTTTTTTTTTTCCACAGGGAAATAAGTATTCTGGATTTCAACTTTAATATTTGAATGGCAAACTTTCAGGCATCATAGAGAGATGAGAGCAGTGAAGGATGCAAGTTCCACTCTCTGTAAGCAATCATGCCTGATGAATGCCTCTTTTCTGGTATTATTATGTATGATCACAACATCCTCTGATTTCAGTGAAGGATTGGACACATTACAGCCAAGCCAACTTGCATTAATTAAACCTGGCTGAAAGGCTATAGGCAATTTCTAATGATGATCAGAAAAACATTTGTTCCAAGATGATGTCCACAGGTACGTGCAAAAAAAAAATACTGTGCACAAAATAAATTTTGCCAGTAAAAGGCTAAAAGACCAGAAAGATTAAGGATCCAAGTGGTTTCAAAACTTGTTTAGCAGCAGCTTTATTTTATAGACCTGGAGAGGAGACACTCTACAGTGCCAGCTGTATGCTTATTGCTGCTCTAAGTTTGTTGCTTGTATACTGTATGGCCAGTCTCTCCTGAGAACTTATCTTAGAGATTTATTTGTGTCCATAGAAAAGTTGCCACACTTAGGGAATTGATTTCCTCTTCACTGAATGTCACAAAAGCTCCTAAAGATTATTTACCTTCCATTAGCAAATGGAGAGAGCTATCTTTAGACAAGAGTGATCCCTCCTGAAAGGTCAAGTATAGAATGGTTTTGGTCTGAAGGAAACTTAAATATTACTTAGTTTTAACTGCCCTGCCATGGAGAGGGATATCTTCTACTAGACCAGGTTGCTGTTAATTTTTGCAGCTACTGAGGGAATAAATTATTTCTTTTCCTAAAGCAAGAAAATTCTTTGTAAAATAGAGCAGAGTAATAGAATCAAAGTCGCTCCCTCCATCCCTTAAGACCTAGTATCACTTTCTTTGTGGGGTTGGTTTTTTTGTTTGTGGGGGTTTTGTTTCTTATTATTGAAGACTGAACATTATGGCCAGAGCTTTAGATGTTCACAAAAGAGAGTCCATACTGGGAAAAGGACATCTCCTACTACCTGAATATGACTGTGAGGTCTGTGGGAAAAGGCTTTTATTTCTATTTCAGAAAAGGGATTCCTCTTCAAGCCCCAAGACTTAGAAAATATTAAAATTACAGCAGCCCATTAGAGCTGACAGAGTCCAAGATCCTAAATTTGATAAAAGAGAAACTTTTTAGCAATAGAATTTCTGACTCTGTATGTGTGACAAACTGAGCAAAGGTGGAGATAGCTGGATGTGAAAATGAAAACTCACCTGCAAAGCATGACTGATTTTCTGAAAATGGAATAGTTCCTCAGTAAACTGATCATATATTGTGGGGACATATTTGTTGGTAGAGTGGATGATGCAGTGGGTACTCTGTAAGTAATAGGCAAGTGCTTTTGATGGATGAATAAAATGATAAAAAAGGGCTTCTATCTGTTCTCTTTAATGTCAGACAGCCACCGTAATAATGAAAAATTTCCTGTATATGCATACATCCAATCTGTAATACTGCTGTATTCTGAAATTACTGGCATTTGCAGTTAAAATGCTCATACAAAATGCCATTTATATTTTTGGGGTTTTTTTAAGGTGGAAACGAATCAGAGCCTCAAGTAAGACAAAACCAGCAAAGGATTCTCATGCAATGTAAATACCAGAAAAAGGTCAGTAAGAATAAATGTGTTTGTTTATTATTAGAACTCAAATCTTTTCCTGTAGTGTTTCCTGTAACTATAAAATGAACTCACAGCTGTTTGGCAGGAGAAAGTCATGAAACCTGAAGGAAGCAGCAGAAAATCAGAAACTAATGTTCTGCACCAAAGAAAATGAGAAATCTGTCCATAAATACGTAGCAGTCTGTATCACAGATGATATCTGAAATAACAACCAGTACAGTTGTAAAGCCACTTAAATGCCGTGCTGTGTCTTCCAGCACGCTGCTTACGCTTGGACTAATTGATCAATGTACCACCCCGTCCCCTGCTTATGTGGAAATGTTGTTCCTGTTACAAGAGGCATAAATGCTTGTAAGTTATCAATCAGCTGTGTGACTCCTTGCATGGATGCCCATTTATCTGTCCTAGATTTCTCAGCCTTCTTGAAGCCAGTATTGGAGTAGCTGTTGCACTACCTGCATTATTCAGTGTCTCATTTTAAGGGAAAAAATTCAAGAAACTTTCCCCAAACACACCTTAGATTTGAAGGATGTGCACTATAAGAGTCGAGTTACCTTATGTATTCCTTGTATACATAAATATGTAAAATAACTTTCTATGTTTATGTCATGCAGCACAAGAGAGAAGAATATGTAAAAGCAAAAAAGGCAGCTGAAGAAGCTGAAATCCTGAAAAAGAAAGCAATTCAGAGAGAAAAGGTAAATCTGGTTACTGCAGACTTGAGGCTGTCTAACAGTTCATGTTTTGATGCTTGATTTTGCTGAACTACGTGGAACTGGCTGATTAATTTAAGTGGAAGCCCTGGATGACATAGAGGAATTTGGAAACACAGTCCTCCCCCTCCTCTTTGTAGCTGACTGAAGCATGCCTGACTCGGGGGTTTGGAGGGCTTGAGTCTTCCTGTGGCTCATCAGAAACTCCAGCCTTTTAGTTGCATCCATCTGGCAAAGTTAGCAGAAGAGGAGAACACAAAGGTCAGAAGTAACATTGTGTGTGCAGGTTGTATGGTTCACTTTGGCATGAGCACCCTCTATGAGATTGGATTGTAGCAGTTGGCACAAAGACCTTATAGAAATCCATAATTGCCTGTGCACATGGAAAGAATACTAGGAAGTCCAGCCTGTCAGGATGGAAAAGATACCCAGATCATGGAAAGGTCAGTGTAGTCTACCTGTATTGTGCTGAGAGCACCCTGAAATTCAACTGCCCCTCCAGCCCTTCTGCAACCTGCAGATAGGTGAGATCACTCTTCCTTTTAATATTCTCCATATATTGACACCAATGATAGCTCACTTTCAAATTTTCTTCTATTATTTCGATTTTGTTTGCTTTCTCTAGTTATTCTCACAAAGCACCTTCTCATCCTTTGCGCTGCACAACCCTTTGTAAAAGTTCATTTGTGTCTCCTTGGTTGCAACCGAGTAGTATTTACTTGAGAATGCAGTGTGGAATTTAAATGAAAAAAGAAAGGAGAGGGAGCATGATACTGATGTGCACATTAACAAGGAGAGAAAGGGAGATTTCAGGTTTGCAAGTTTTGTCTCCACAACAGTAAAAATGATTTTCTGTGCAGGAACTGAATGCTGAGAGTTAATTAAAAAGTTGTCGATACTGGCTGTCGTACAAGGGCATGCATAAACAAAAATGACTGTAATTGTCTCTAGGTAAGGGTTAGTCTGTTCCTGGTCTCTCAGTGGTTAGCATTATACTTTGGGCATAAGCCCATACACAGTAGCTCACAGGGACAATAAATATTATCACCTGAAAATGTCGTTAGCTGTTACCGTCTCATGTATAGCTCCAGAAGCAGTGATGATAGCAGTGGAAGAGAGTGGATTAATTATTTAATATATGTTGTTTGCCCATGGGCATTGGATGAGAAAAATGTTACAAGACTGCTATAATTTCTAGTTACACCTGGAAAATATATTGATGTATCAGGTTTGTTTTCATGCTCTTTAATTTCCTTACCTTCACTCCCATGGATTATAAAATCTTTATAGATGTTGTAGATAGTAAAACTTAAGTATCTGGTTTTTTCTGAAGGAGGATGCAACATGGTGGCAAACATCACTGCCAAACAGGCTGTCTAATTTGACTAAATAAACATATACCCACAAAGCAATCAAGCAAAACAGAGGTGCTTTAAAGGGAACTCTTAATTTGAATTTGTTTATTCAGATTGTCTTTCACAATAGTGATTGAGCCGATGAAGATTTCTTCTTGGAGATGAATAGGTATTAAAAATTCAACATTGTTTTTAAGAAGAGCATGCTGGAAAGCCACTGGAAGGTATCTATTTTGCTATCTCACCCTGCCTACAGATGAAAGGCTCCCAAGACCTGAGAATGACAGGGACCCTACTGGTGCTGTACAAGCAGAGTTGGGTTCTGTTTACCAAAGGAAAGGAGCTTTTTATTTGAAGGGATAGATTGGTATTCAGCTGCACCTGTAGGGCATTGGCTGGGAGCATGTCTTTCTGTGAGTTCACAGGCCGTCTTTTCTTGCTGGCCAGCCGTTCTGTTGGTCAAGGTTGTTATTCATTCAATAAAAACCAAATTATGTGACAGTCTGAGAGGAGATAATAGCTAGCCAGCTTTATCAGCAGGAGCCCTGGAACTTTCACAGCTGGAAAGCTTTTTTGCCAACAAACATGAATGGTGAAGCCCTACAGACTAATGTGCGATGACTAGAACGGGTGCTGGTACTCAGCTCAGTTCTTTCTTGATTGTAAGGATGATGTACTGTAAGCCAGTGCTGATGGATTTGTTTATGTTACTGTTTTGCTGCTGGTTTTGCAGAGAAAAGCAGCATCCCCTTTCCCATTAGCTTTGTGAACAAGTGAAAACTGTATGTCTGCCAAAGCAGTACCCAAATATGAAAGGTCTGCCTTACCATCTGTACGAATCCACCTGCCTGTCTCTGTCATTCTTTAATTAACCATGAGGTTATTAGCTGCTGGAAGACCATCTACCTTGTCTCCCTCAAGCTTCCAGAGAGAGGAAATATTTCTTCATTCTGTGATCCACAGGCCCACTTTGTGTGAACAAATACTCAAGTCTCCCATGCACTTCATAACAGGCAACTTGTTCTGGATGGTTGTGGTTTGTTCATGGGGTAACCATGGGCTCCCTGAGTTTGGCTATTCAAAGCTAATAATCTGAGTGCTCACTGAAATAATTCAGAAAAGGCTTGGTAACAAGAGCAGGGAATTCCCTTTTTCTGTATTTTTCCCTGATGGTGAGATCTGAGTCTAATCTGCAGAAAGTGTCGAAGTACATGAGAGGTAGTTTTTTATTATTTGCTCATTAGTAGTAGATGTTGGAGTTGGTATCTTTTGTGCAGCCTGTCACATCACAGTGTTTGACCAGACCGAACTGTAATTACCTTTGTGTCTTTTGGGTAAAATGGCTGTCAAAATTTCCCAAAAAATAAGCAAGCAGCTGGTACTTGGCATCCTGTTTCTTAAACTTTCCTCATTTGTGCTGTACGTAAAATTGGATGACTTCAGCACAATGGATATTTCTGTTTCCTATCACTGAATTTCTATTGCTGTTACCCTACCTTTGTCCTTCCCTTGTATAGTCTAGGTCTTGACTGAATATTAGAAGATTTAAACAATTTGAAGTGAAAAGGCTCAGTGTAATCCTCCTACAGACAACTTTTTCTTGTACATTAGATAGTAAACAGACCTGCCATCTTCAGAAACTGTCTTAGGATAAGCTGTAATTTTGCTTTATTCTTTATCAAATCATGTGCTCTTTAATTTGGCTGTGTTAATCAGCATGAGCAGCCTTTTTTCAGGAATTTGTAAAAACCAGGCACTTTACAGACCTTCTGCTACATTTTTCAACATGTTTACCTTCAATATCACAGCTGTTCCACTCTTGGCTTTTTTAACATAGTGCCAAGTGTGGCGTGCTTTGGCAGTGTCTATTGATAGATTGTTATTAGTTAGAGAGTGTCCTCATCCTGTCGCCCGTCACTTGTGTGCATCCTTAAGCAGGTATCCTGGGGTAAACCTCCAGAGTTAAAAATAGTCATGCCAGCCACAAGAGAGTAATTTCAAGATGCTGGAGTTTTCTTCAGGTACCATTCTGGTGGTAAAATGACTCTAGGATATTCCTTTATTTTTCATCTAGTGGGAGATGGGCTTGATACTGAAGGTTTGTATTTTTCAAAGTAAATATTACTGTTCTCTAGATGTCACTAGCTGGGAGCTAGACCACAATAAGTCCTTTGAGCTTTGGATTTTTTTAAACTTTTTGAATTTCTTTTCTTGAACTTTCAGGAGCCTTGCAATATGATAGTGGATCCCACATCCAATGCTTTTTCAGAGGTGAAGGCATCAGCTAGCAGTGCTGGGCAGTGTTGGGGAAAAGCCTGGGAGCTATGGCTTGTGTCTCGAGTGTCTTAGAATCACCTTCAACAATAAAACAAGCCATAAGATTTCTTTTCCGCCTCTTTCTTTTCTTTCCCTGTAAATTGTGAAGCTGCACAAATGAGTGGGAGTTTTTTGGGCTAAACCATCTATGTCTAGGTTAGGAGCAAGCAATATATCCCCTGAACCCAGTAAATTCACCCATACTATGTAGTGATGCTCCTTACTACAGCCTGGTTAAATTTTTGAATTGCATCAGTATGTCATACGTTCTATCACTGACTCTGCATGTCAAATGAGTGAACAACAGGACATCTTACTCAGAGATTTGCCTTCCTCCTTTTATTTCTCACTGCCTTTTTCCAAATAACAGCTTCTAAGTCTTTTGCCTTCAAGCAGTTTATATCATCACACAACATAGTGGCTCTTTTCCTATCTGCAGACATCTGAAAGGATTTTTTTCCTTAATCCAGTGCATGCAAAGGAGGAATTTGCACTCGTTTTGCATACCTCTTTCAGACAGTCATTCTTTATCCAATTAAAAAATACGCATCCTGAAATTGCTAAAGGCAAAGTAATTGAGCAACTGCCAGTAGAATTGTAATTGATCTGAAATGTTTTTGATAGCAGGACAGGAAGAAGATTATTAAGCTAGGAGTTTCAGCCCTGCTCTTAACACCCCTTACCCCCTTACATGTATCTCCCTCCTTGTTCTCCCCATCCTTGCATAGTACCTCTGTTCAGGCACAGTATTCTCTCCCTGATTTGGGGCTCTGGCCAAAGCGGCCGTTTTCACCTACACCTCCCTTCTCACCTCTGCAAGGTATTGTCTGAAATTTCCAGGGCACTTAGTTCAGAGCAATGTCTGGTTGCTGGGTTACCAAGCAGTTACCTTTTTTCATTTTGAGGGTGGGCAATGAGCAGAGTGACAGTCTGAGGCTGTATTTCGCTCCACATGCAAGTTGCTGCGATCATTGCCTTGTGGGAGCATCCCCCCACCAACTGCAGTGTCGGAGTTCAAAATATAGCAGGCTGAAATCTCAGGTTGGCACTTCTAACTTGTGCTTTTCATACACTGAACTGCCTTTTAACTGCTCTTCCCACTGGACCGAACTGCAACCTGAGAGCCAAAACAAAAATTTGACAGGCCTCCTTTTCGCTGGAATTTAGCTTGAACTGCATATTGTTGTTGCAGCAAGTTCTCTAGTTTTTGCTTTATTTTAATGTTTTATTCTACTTGAATTTGGGGTTTGGACAGGTTAGTTGATACTTCCATTGGAAATTATGTGCAATTTTATATTAAAGGACTTAATAATTTGTGCAGTACTCAGATTTACTGGGGCAATTTATGTGTCAGGGATTTGGTTGACTCTTACACCAGATGTAATATCTGAGGCAGAAGAATGCTGGGTAAGTACAAATGTCTCCCACTTTGATCCATCTTAGCACATATTTAACTGGCCAGTGCCTGATGCTCCTGTGGGTCAGATCTGTGAGCTACATGCACTCGTCACTGCATTGTCTGTGCCACAGGACTCTCATCTGCTTTGGTGCAGTGGTTTGGGTCTTCTACCTTCTTTCAAGGACCAAGGTTGCATCAGTTGCACCCCGAGATGTCCCCCAGCAGGACCATGACATGATGGCCATGATAGCTCCCAAGGCCTTTTGGGTAGATGGGTACTAGGACCACTATGACATTTCTATTTTAAACAGGTCTCTTGACTAGGAGATGTTTGTTCATGCTTCAAGTTTGAGATTGGGAACTTCTGTTCCCAACTGCTATAGATCTTTTAAAAACCAAAATATTAAAATATTGGAATTGAAATAATTGATGTTTGTTTCTGCTTTACTGAAGACCTTATGTATGTTTTCCTGGTTTTAACGTTTTCTAGGCAGAGAGACTTGAAGTTAAAAAAAGACAAGAAGAAATGCAAAGAAGAGAGATGCTTCTTGAAGATCAAAAGTAGTAAGTAAAATTTGAAACTTACTACCTAAAATTCCTTATCTACTTGTCCTTCTGTTTTGTTTGATTGTGGTTTTAATTATTATTTAACATTATTTATTTGTTTGCATTTTTTCCCTGCTTCTGGTCTCAGGAAGGATTTGGCTTCTGTTGCTATTTTTTTCAATTTGTGAGTTGAAACTTTCAATTTCAGGACAATGGGCACAAACTGAACAACAGGAGGTTCCTACTGAACACTTTTTTACTCTGAGTGGCTGAACATGAGCACAGGTTACCCAGGCAGGATTCTCCATCCTTGAAGATATTCAAGTTCTGGGCAGCTGTCTCAAGGTGGCCCTGCTTGAGCAGAGGGTAGGACAAGATGGCAGAGGTCCCTTCCAACCTCAGTGATTTTATGTTTCTGTGAAATATTCAAGCCTCTTCCACATCTTATTCTGTGAGACATTTGTTCTCTAGACCTCTCTTAGCTTCGTAAAACATACACTTTGAAAGTTGCGAATTATAAAATTACTTTGTGCTTTCGTTCTCTAACTGAATCAATATGTAATCATTCAATACAGGACTAATTATCAAAATAGAATCTAAATTACATCTCCACCCATTTATTTTGTTGATTAATAAAGAAGTGTAACCCACGTGTAAATGCTGAGGACTTCCTGTATTTAGCATAGTCCTACTTAAATGCGGAGATCTGTTGTAAAGTCCTGTTTCCCAAGAAATCCTCCTTATTGTTAGATTTAGATACAGCCAAAGTCGTGATATAATTAATTCCATTGGCAGTGATGTTCCTGCCTTGCCCATTCACTCTACCCTATTTATTTGTTTTTAACTGATCCAAACTGATTCTATCACATAATTAGCACACCATGCTGTTTAGTCACCTTTACCTTTTTTATCTTTGGCTTCTGAAAATGCTCACCTGTATTCTTAGCCTGATTGATTGTTTTTTCCTCCTCCGTGACCTTTAAAGGAGTCACTTTTGTCCCATGCTAGTGGCTCCAGTTCCTTCATCATTTGCCCAGATTCAGTTCTCTTAGGTAAGGTACAGACATTTTAGTCTTTTCACTGATTCCAGCTTTTCTTGTATTTTTCCTTTTGTTTCTTCTCATTTGGCTTTAGGCACAGCTCTTTTCCCTTAACGTGTTACCAGTATTTGTCTCTAGATATTGGTGTTTGGCTTGCTGTTTGTCCTGGTATGGATGTCTACATACACACACACAGAATACACCGTAATTCCTCACGAATTCTGAAGACCGCACAACTTGGAATCTCAGCCTGTTTCTGACAGACTAGGTACTTTGATTCTCTTTGAGCCTAAACCAACAACAGACACATCTGATCTTTGCAGTGCAAGGTCCTCAGTTACAGACCTTGCTTTTCCTCAGGGGGTTGTCAGGGTTCTTGTCTTCCCATTTAATCTGATTTTTTGTCTTAAGGTATATTCAGTTATGAACAGACATATATCTCTTCCCTTCTCTCACCTTCCCTGTCTGTAGCTTTTTTTTGCTTAGGGTGAAATGAATTCTGCTGTTCAGTGCTCTTTTTCATTAAAACTAAGTTTGGTTTTGTCAAAAGCAGGCCGAAACCCTCTGAAACATAGGAAAAGAGGAAATGGCCACAAACAAAAAATTTCGTTACTGAAAGGGTGGCCAGGCATCAGAACAGGCAGCCCAGGGAAGTGGTTGAGTCACCATGCCTGGTGGTATTTAAAACCTTGTAGATGTGATGCTTAGGAAAATGTTTAGTGCTGGACTTGGCAGTGCTGGGTTAATGGTTGGACTTGATGATCGTAGAGGTCTCTTCCAACACAAATGATTCTGTGTGAGCGGCCAGGTAGTCCCCAGGTGGTGCAGGAGTTCTGGCCACCTGAGCACTGGCTGGTAGCCATTCTGTCCACTAATTAGAGAAAGCCTTGTGAGCATTCAGCTTTTGTCATCTCTGCAACTGAAAGATGCAAATGAAAGTGAAGATGGACTGATCACTGCAGTGTCTCAAGCTCCATTGCTTGAGTTTATGTTCAGCTATCAGAACATTGTTTGTATGTTATATGTATTGAACACTCACCAGTAGGGCCCTGTAGATACTACACTTGGAGGAAGTGAGCTGAAAACCTACCTCAGTGAATGAAATTTTGGTTAAGCAAAACCCTCTCATGCTGCAGTGTTAAGGAAACTTGCCTGTCCAGGAGTCACTCTGTCCGTCACTCTTGCATCATCTGGGCTGGGACTGAGGCCCCTTCATAGCCACAACACCCACGCCACACACTTACACCAGGTTCAAATGAGATTTCCCTCCCAGTTCAACCCCAGGTTTCCCATTGCAGTCTCAGATATCCAGATACTTAAAATAATTTAATCTTGGTGCAATTACAAAATAGTAGCTAGAGCTGGTGCTTCCTAGCAGGCACCTTCAGCAAAGGATCAAACTTTTATCCCCTCACAGTCTAAGCACAGGGAAGTCTGGGGGTAGTGAGCTCCTGCCATGTCTCCCAGTGTCCATTTCCCTGGCCAAGTGACAGGTGCCCAGGCCCTTTGTTATGCAGAAGGTTGGCAGTTCATGGTCCTTTTCCTGGGACTTAGGCTCCAGTCCCCCAGAGCTCAACCTGCAGCTGGACACTGAGCTACCTGTGCAGAACATATTCCTCAGCAGACACAGTGACACCAGTGCCTTCCCTGCTCTGATGGATTTCTCTGGTGGGCACAGAAAGAGGAGGGTGTACCACTGGAAGTTCTGAGGATGCATTGGTAAGAGATGCTGACATTAAGGAACACAGCATGCAATAGTAATGAAAAGCTTCCGTGTGACATTTCAGATTTTGTGAAGTAACTCCATTGAAGTACTGCTGGTTATTAGTGGCATGTTCATGTAGAAGTGCTTGGTATTTAAAGATGCGCTTTTGCCTGCCATGCAAAAAATGAGTGACTCATTACTTCTCTCCTCTAAGACCCTCTGTCCTGAGGCAAAGAGAACAAATATGAGGTTGTGCCCCTTCCCTCACTGTCTCTGCTGGAGTATTTTGATCTCCTCTGCTTGCTGGGAATGGGGGGAAGGAAGGTCACGCGTTGCATATAAAGCAGTGACCTCTGCAAAGTCATGGCCTATAGAGCCATTTCAAAAGATAAGCTCCCTTGTTAGTCTGTCCTCTGTAAGATCTGTAGCTAACATCACAATTTTCCTGAGGAGATCAATGCCTACCAGCAGTCTCATTAACTGGGAAACCTTTTAAAATTGATCACCACCTCTAGCGCATCAGCCTCCAAGGGGTAGAGCCCAATCAGTACCTCTCCTGCACGAAGTGCCGCTTCTATTTGATAAGGAAATGCACTTAAGATTCTCATGTCATTAACATGCTCTGACAATAAAGTATGATGCTGCCCAGAATTTCGTTTTCTGATTAAATTCCTGTCACTATTAAAAACAAGAACTTCTCACTGAAATCCCCTTTCAAAGGGTCTAACTTGAAGTGAGTGCTAAAAAGAAAGATCGTCCGTAACCTTGTGTGCTATCTACAGAATATAGTTATTTCCTATCTCTTGAAAGCTTCTGTTAGTTTCTTTGTGTACAACAGGTCCTTGAAAGTCAGCTGTATCTGTAACCACAGTTGCTTGACTATGTGTTTTTGTCTTGTGAGAATGTAGTCTAGACAGGCATGCAGACTGCCATGAAAAAGTCTGCAAGCCTCAGAATTTCGGGATCAGCCCCTCCTCTGACCCCAGTGGACTCAGGCTGTGTTCAGTGACTAAACCAGAAAAAACTCACGAGGTGTCTCCTGAAGTAGCTGTGAATTAAAAGCCTTAAGAGCACACCAGAGCAGACTCCAGGGTGTTGAAGCTGCTGCTTAGCAGGATTGCTGTAGTTTGTGCTAACAGAGGAGACAATAAGCACATGAGGGGTTTGTTGGTAACAATGTTGGTGTAATTCTGTCTCTGCAGATGCCAGGTGTAGAAAATGGGGAGTATACGTTGGCTTTTTACCAGAAACTACTTACACATGTAACCTTGTCCTTCCTTCTGAGTCGTAGTACCCTGGATGGATTTTGCATTATTGGCCTGATTGTATTCAGTCAGAGTGCATTAAAGGGTAATGGAGGCTCGTGTAGTCTGTACTTTGCTATTGCTAATCCATGCGAGGAAAGATCTGAGTGACCTCTTTCCAAAAGGAAACAAAGAACAGGACTTTTCAGAACATCCCTCTTTAGTTAGTACACTACAGTTATCATTTAAACAGTAATGAAGATGGGTATGTCATGGCTTGCTGTGGCTTGCTGAGCAGGCTATGTGAATCTGTGTCTGAGCTGTAGGATGTCTTACCATACGGTTTTAGCCCAGATCTCTAGTTAGATGCTTTTATTATATTTGTATTTGACTTTCCAAAAATTGTAGTGTTGGATAGGGGGGGGCGCTTGTTTTCCAATAGCCATCTACCTATTTATGTAATGGAGAAAGCAGTGTAAAAAATAGGGTTTATTTCTAATAGTACATGATGACTGTTGTGTCACTTCATCCTTCCCTTTGCTACATATTCATGCCTCTGTTTTTGTGAAGGTTGTATTCCTGTAAAAATTCCTGGCACTGCTGCACTCGGGTACATGTGCGCACTCAATATATTCTGCTCAGAATTTGGAGCTGGAAACAGAATTTGCCAGAGTGTCTCTGAGTGCATATTCCAAACACATTGCAGGAGGTTCACCAAACCAAGCTGATATACACTTGCCTGCCAAAGCAGTTTTCTCAAAAGTCATAAAATGCAGGAGAATAAAACCTGAATCAAAACAGAATTTTTATTTATTTATCAATTTTTACAGTAAATGCTAGTGTCCTTGCCAGTTTTCAGTCCCCTATGATGTGTGGTTCAAACACGAGGCTGGCAACAAATTTTCCCCACAGAAGTGCAAATGTAAACCTGACCAGACTTTTAATACAGGTTGCTAAAGAGAATGAAAGAGGGCTAGCACAAAAAGCATTTGCAGCCTTGAGAATCCTTTGTTTGCTTCTTTTCACCACAATTGTCTCAGTTTTGTTCATTTGCTCCTGATTATTTTAAGCGTTGTCAATTATTTAGCTAACAGGCAGAAAACTAGGCTTTTATAGACATCCAAAGGGACTCTCTTGAGTGTAATAATGAAGGCAGTTTATTGAACGCCTGTGAGGTTGCTTTCTAATTGTGCGCATTTATCTGCCCATGCAAGCTGGCTGAAAATATAGAAGCAGATTGCACATGCAGATGGAACACACAGAATGGAATGCAATAGACTTATACAAAACCGTGTTTTCCTTAAAACTGGATTTATGCTTATTACTTCAGATAATAAATGAAACTTACATCTAAAATAACATCCAGGAATGCTGGATGACTTTGTGGGAGGAACGAATAGCCTAGCTGTGTTATTTCATCCAGTCAGGGTAACAAAAAAAGCAGGTGGGTTGAGAGGATAGATTAGTTTTGAGTGTGGGTAGAGATGATGAAAATAATTCTGCTGAGAGAGTTGCTTTTTATTTTTCTTTAAACAACCTATTTCTATACTTTACTGAAGCCTTGTACCTAAGATGAACTAGTGCCACATTTTTTGTTCTTATCCCCAAATTCAGGAACAGATGCTCAAGAACTTGCAGACAAGAAATCCTACTAGCCAAAGATAGCGGTGTTTGATAACTATCATTAGGTTTGTCCAAGTCATCTGTACTATGATCTTGCATTACTGCCACTGAAGTCTGTGAATTCTGTATTAAGCTTGGTATGTGGCTACTGGGAAGATTTCTGTCAGAAAGCAGGTGGACTAAATACCCAGAGGATGGCCTTTTTTCACAGTGAAGGGCATTGCAGAAGAGCCATCAACCTTATACATGAATTGGACGTGTTCATAAATTCATGTAAGTTTTTACCACATAGCGTCCAACAAAAGATGAGTCCCCCACCTGCATGCACTCTGGAAATGGACATTAGTTCATGCCAGCAATTTTGCACATGGCTGATGTTTATTTATTATTCTCACTTCAGAAGTGACTCTGTCCTGCAGCTCAGGGTAAGAGTTGAGGTACAAGAGAACCAGGATCCATGTGGAGTTGAAGGCATGTTTGTTGCTGACAGACAGAGATGTTTTTATTACCTTGCCCCTTGTCATGGTCCAGCTGTGGGAAACAGTTGCTTGTAGCCTTTTGAGTTCATTTAAACTGTGTAAAATGGCTGTGGTACATCTCTGCAAAGAGAAGGGGATGAGAGAGGAGGAATATGTAAATGTGTTTAGCAAAAGCCTTGTACTTTTGGTGAGATTATTTTCAAATGAAGTGGGAAGGAAGCCCCCCAGCTTCATTCCCACTTTAACAAATTATTTTCAGTAGTGAAAGTCCCAGCTACACCTCCCTTTGGAGTCTTTTTTTTTTTCTCTATCTTCCAACCAAGAAAGTGTTGGAGAGCTTCTTCTATTTTAACATTTGGTTTTGTTTGGCCAGTGGCCTCAGTGCCAGCCAGCCTGTCTTGTGGGTCACAGCAAATGTCTGACCAAGATGCACGTGGCAATGCACAAGGCAGAACTCTCACCGAGGAAGGAGCAAGGGCATCAGTGAGAGCACACCCACCACGGACCTTACTGAAACAAAGGGCAGCATTTCTTCTGGGTAGGCTGTGGTAGTGTTATGCAACTGATCTTCATTTCTGCAAAAGTTGAGGAAGTTGTTATGCTTAGCCAGTTAAATATGTTCAAGTGGGAAGAAGTTGTAGCTTGCTGGCACTGCAAAAAGATGTGTCTTCAATTAAATTCAAGTTTGGGTTTGGTTTAGATTTTTCCTTGTTGGTTTGTTTTTCCTTTTTAGTGGGCAAGTCCTGCTATTTTTAAAAATTATCATGTGTGAAACTAATATTATATATGCATTATGCATGATTCTTAGTTTTTCAGCTGAACTGGAAGAAAATAGTGACATGTCACTTTAGCTTTGCTTACAGGCAATTAATTTGGAAGCTGATGTGTCCGTGTCATTCAGCACTAAATGCTTCTCCTGTGGTCTTAGTGACTACTCAGGTTGTCTCCTCTTTGCGATTACTATGATGATTTAACTGCCTTAGAGTTCTTAATTTTTTTTTTATTACTATTTTTTAATTACTCTTAACATGCTTGTGGATGTTCTGTAGAGCAGAATGGTAATGGTGGAGATCCTGCAGCTTGAGAAAACAAGAAGTTCAGGCGCTGTCTTGTTTTCAGTAAGAGTAAGAATTTGCCATTATATTTTACAAATTGTCAAGAGAAATATATTTATGATATATGCAAAAATATTGTGCTGCTTTTTTTTTTTTCCAAATGTACTGGCATAAAAGCCAGTATATTTCTTGGTATACTGGCATTCCAATATCCATCAATTAAAGCAAAAGAATTAACTGCCACTGGTTCCATCGGGAAGAACTAATGAAGATTACAAGAAGCCTTTTTAATTAATGTATTTTTAATGTTAGACTGTAAAACACACTTAAGACCGAGAACTTTATGTGTAGGCAGAAAAATTATTTTCTCTCCTGTCTTTGTTCAGAGAGGAATACAGTCTCAAATGAAAAGCTTAGTAAGTGGTGCTGTGCGACTCCTGGGTGGAGAAAGATGCTGGGTCCTGAGTCCATATCCTCATTTGTGTCTCTAAGGATGAATCTTTTTCAATACTTCTGTTTTCCTTGAGGATGTGACAGTAGTTAAAACCAAATGACAAAATTGAAGACCTTATTCTGCAGAGGATTTCAGACTTTGGATCTCGATATGAGATTGTTGTGGGTCTTCCTTCGGATCTTTTGCAGTTGCATTCTGGAGTCAACTCTGAAACTTTCTGCTTCTCAGCTGTCAGGGCTGGTGAACCTGTTGGAGTGTGTGAGCTCCTACACAGGCCAGAGGAACCTTGGCTCACTCTGGCTTTTATAACCATCCTCTCATTTCATCCTAGTGGGAATGTGAGCAGCATTTAGTCCCAAACAGTAAGAAATGCATGTGGGCTCACAGGTAGCTTGTGAGTGTAGGGTGCCTGAATTACACCATTCTTAGTGGAAGAGCTAGCAAAGTCATGGCTCTGCACTTTACATGTACTTGTTGAGCTTCTAATAAATGGTTTTGCATAACAGCTTTTAAAAAAGGACTCTGCCTGAAGAGTAGTTGTGGAGTGTAAGGTTATAGATCAAGGATCCACAGAGAGAATCTGCAACTTGGACTGATTTCCACAGTCGTGCACGAACCCCTCCTCACACATTATTCAATGATCCTGGCAGCAGAGTTAGTATTTTTCCATAACAGTTCTTAAGAATTATTCAGACGCCAGATCTAGTAATGTGCTTCACTCCCCCACCTCTGTATCTGTACTGATAAATCAAACACTGTCAATTACTGTCACTTCTGAGGCCAGCAGGCCTGAGAGTGTCATCTTCCATTGCTAGAAACCTTTTTTACCTCCCAAAATGGGGTGGTAGCATCTAAAACGCCTGTTGGGAGTTGTGGTTGATATTCATTCCTGGATAGAAGTCAGGAGTTAATTTGGAAAGTGCTGTTTGGGACAGGTCAAAACTATTCCAGGAATAGTTATTGCACTATAGATGGCTGGTGCTATCCCCACTATAGTGCTTGGTGCTATTAAACATACCAGTGTGGGAGAAGGCTGTTTTAATTAGCAGAGCAAAAGGTTTTTTTCCAATGGTGTAATAGGAGACAGCTACCAAGAAAAAATACCCTCATAAGATCACTTCAGCTTAACCAGAGTATCAATGGCTCCCTCACCTCTCCTCTCCTCTCCTCTCCTCTCCTCTCCTCTCCTCTCCTCTCCTCTCCTCTCCTCTCCTCTCCTCTCCTCTCCTCTCCTCTCCTCTTTGACTGATGCTTAGGGGTAGTCAGAACTCAGGCTAGCAGTCTGTTAGGAGGGTGCCTTCTTAATTTGTCTAATCTTGTACCTGCTTTTGTCTAGCTGAGTTTGAAGGGTATCAGGATTCTGCTGTATTTAAATCAATTTCTTCATCTCTTCAGCTCTTCTTTCTTTAATGTTACTGAGTTTAGAGGAACACATTTTATTAGCATTTTTGATTAGCCCTTGAAGTTTTAGCAAGTGAATGAGATGTTGTTCCAACTGTCTGACTGTGCATTGATATGCTGATTTCCTTCTGGAGATGCTACTTTCCTTTCCAGAACAGTAATTGAACTGTCATCTCCCTGAATTCTCTCTTTCCATGCAGCCTGGTTTAAACCATGCTCTGCATTGTTATGACTGCAGGTTTAGTATTATGAAAAATACCATTCAGACATTCAGTATGGCAACCCTAGGTGCATTGCAGGGTTTCCATAGAGATGACACAACAGATTAACATATATAAGATCTGACTTGTCTTTCATCAGAAAACTCGGAAACCTGAGTCCCTTTCTTGTGATAGGAACACTTCATTAATGTATTAGTTAATTTGGTGTCAGTTGTTGCTGTATTCAAAGGCAGTGCACAGTCTTGCTGAGGAACTTTCTTTGCTTCCACTCTTGTAATAGTCTTTTTCTGATACTAAAAACTGAGTGAATTTTTCACCTGTTAGTGTGCTGATCTGGGAAATTCAATAGCCTCCATCACATTTTTATGTGAATAATGAAAAATCCCACATACTCTGTGTCATTCTCTTGCTATCCATAAGGAATTAGGGCATCTAGGGGTAGCCCCAAGGTGACAAATATTTTGTCACAGAGCTTCAACCTTCTCAAATATTCTCCAGGTTTTCTGTAGGAGTTCTTAGTCTTTCTGGTGTAGAAATAATTATTTGATCAGTTTTAGCAGGGGTAGAGAAACACAGAATCTGCATTTTAATCTTTGAGTTCCCAGAATTATTCCATGCAATCTTACCATTTAATAACTATGGAAAAAAATTGAGGGCTTAACACTTGTAAAAAAGACTATTAATTTGTTCAGCCTTTATATGCAGGTACTTTGGAGATCAGGGAAAACGGTGTTTCATTTTGTTCTTCCTTTATTGTGCATGGCTGAGGTCTGTTAACTGCCCAGGTAATGGAGGAAAGGGACTGGACTGGGAATGGTGAGACTCTAGAAGGCTGACTTGCTAGATCTCAAGCAAGTACTTTGTACTTGAAGTGGTAGCATGGTTTTGTATTTTGTAGAGTAGCAGAGAAGAACTTGTGGGTTCTTGTTCTTTTTCCGAACTTCTCCTCAATATGCCACTCCTCACTGACCAGCAGGACATTTTACTAATAAAGTATTTACTCATAGTTTTAGATCATGGAGAGAAATATAAAAACACACTTGCTGTCTGTTTCAGCTATTAATCACAATCCCTCTTCAGCAGCCAAGGCTTTTTCTCCAAGTTTAAGTTTTCAGTAGTGGCATCTTTTTCCACAGAGGACTTGCTGGTTGCTTGATTAGAAGAGTAAATCTTTGTGTTCTGTATCTCTTGAAGCACTCTTTCTGCTTTCACTTCAGTGCTTTCATGTCTTCAAAAGCTGTACACGGAAATAAAATTGCCTCTTTCCTCTAACTCTGTTCCTTTGAGCGAGAAAAAACTTCAATATATATGCCTGGACCTGCAGGTTAAGAAACTGATTCCTCATCACAGCACACAAACTCCCATTCTTTGTTTTTGTTTGTGACCTAGTTTAATTGTACTTGGTTGAAACTCAGAGCAAAGTGATGATGCTTTGAAATTCTGGGTTTATTAGGGATGCAGTTGGAAAAAGAAAATTGTCCTTGCCAGAATAAGAAATGAAAATGTTGTGCATTAACTAAAGACAAGCATTTTTTGTAATGGTACAAAATGCTTGAAAGCCTTTCTGCTTGATAAAGTAATCTTTTTTAAGGCTGCATTGTATTAACTGTGAAGGAAAATTCCTGAAAATAATCTTTTAAAGTACTTAGCTGAGATTTATAGATCTCGTAGCAGGATTTGCAAAAATTCAGTGAAGCAGTTGCATCCTCATGAACCCCAGTGGTATGTGAGTCTGAATTATAGGAGCTTCACAATGAGGGAAGCATAGCCACTGTATACCACAAATATGCAAATGACCATAATTTTTTGCTTAAAAAATCATCTGAGCAAATATCTTATCCACAGTATAGGTTCTGTATCCTCTGTCCCATTTGTCTGTTTCCATGACCTTTTTTTTTTTCTTACCTATAATGTTTCTCAGCAGATACATGATAAAATGTCTAGGCTAGATTCCAAGGGTGGAATAAAAAGCTGTGTTTATTTTTATGGAAGCACTAACAATTCTATTTGGATTGAATTTCTTCATAGCAAAACCAATGAATTATTGAACAGATTGGACGTGGGTTTGCCAGAGAATGATTCCTGTCAGATTGCTAACCCTGGCCCAGAATCTACAGCATGGGTAAGCAAATCCATAGCATGTTCTGTATTTTCTATCAGCTCTCCAGGTGCTGTCGATAGTGTAATGTTAGACTATCCTAATTGAGCTTAATTGCCGAGACATAACTCAGTGAGTACCAAGGAGCCTTTCTGGGTGAATGAGACTGCCTCCCTTGTCTCTTCCACACTGGCAGGGTATTCTACATGGTAGAGGACTGCTCACAGTTCTCTTTCTCATCAATGAGAACCAGATTTACATTCTAAGGTCAGATGAGAATCTTAAATATGCCCTGTGCCCATCCACAGGTGGTAGGCTTTTATGAAATCTCAATTAGTTCAAGTCAGCAGATGCTTTACTGCATTAAAAATCCAGTCAAAAGAGAAGCTTGTTTCGCATTGAAACCCAAAAGTGATTCCATACACTGCTTGGGGTCTTTGTCCCAGTTTGAACAAGTCTGGTAAGTATCAGTGTAATTAGGAAATAGATAAAGTATTGCTTCAATTTCATTATTTTAATTGACTCTAAGAGGCTTTTTCACATACAATTAGTCTCTCCATATCTAAAACAAGGTTCCGACTAATGTAAAAACTTTCAGTGAGGAATATTAACCCTGAGAGAGAAGTATTTCTCCTGTAGGGAGATTTGTAATTGGGAAGGCACAGAGAACAGGGAGCCAAGTGGACAGAAATTAACATTGGAAGCAAGTTATCAGAAATTTGGAAGTATCTGATCTGCACAGCCCTCTGTTGTATACAGCCTTGAGCACCAACTGTTGGGTAACAGGAAGAGATTTGCCTCTATATTTCCTCAGATGCCTTAGAGATGGGCTAAAATCCTCCTTTTGTAGAAATTGCTACTAACAGGATATCTGACACGTCTGTCTTGCCTCTAGTATCTCTTTGCGGTTTTCATGGCAGGGAAAGGGAAGGTGATACTGAAATTAGGATCCATTCTCCTTTAATTCTTCAGGGTATCTTGTGTCTCCAAAAACCCTAGAGACATTTTAGCAAAGTGGGAAGATATACAGCTAGAAAGTGCCAGTTTCTGCCCAGCACTGCTGGACAGAAGGTCAATTGCAGGAGAGTGGCTTTCAGACTGTATTTTGTAGTCCTGGATGGACAACCAAGATGGACTATGAAAAGGGAGAAAAGATGTCTTGCAACCAGTTCTATCTCCCTATTAAAGCATCCAACACTCCAAACAGTGGGGAGTTTGCTCTTTGGTAGGGAGGGCCTAGCTTTACAGCCTTTGTATGGTATGAGCATTGAACTGTGAAGATGAGTGAGCTGAACTGACTTGAATTATAGCATTTTTGTGTGCTGTCTTCATATAGAAGTGAGTGGATGGCTGAAGGAACACTAGACTCTTTCAGTTGTACAAGGCCTACTTTTAGCCTTGGTCTTCTACTTAACCTGCCTATGTGTGGCTTTCTCATTCCATGTTTTGACACGTTTCTCAATAGGGAATGCCAAATTACTTCCCATTCATCTTTCACTTTGCTGGTGTCCAAGCAGGTAAAATACATAATTTATCTGTATTGTACTTTAGTACTAGCTGACATTATACCTGTCTTTTGTGTAGCTGCATTTCTGTAGCTTTGTGACTCAAATAATCACTTGTTTATAATGCAGCAATGCAGTTAGCAAAGTCTTCCCAACCAGCTTGGATGAGATCTGGTCTGTAGGCATAGCCACAGCCTCTGTGCAAGGAATCTGAAGCACATAACCAGTGAGTTTTTATCTAAATAAACTTGGCATAGCACCAAAATGCTAAACCAGTAGGAAAACTAGGACTGTAATTTGGATGTTATCTTGAACAGGCCGTTGTCTGGAGTCATTAGAGGATTCAGGAACAATGTATTTTAAATAGTCAAGTGTGATAGGCTTAGGATGTGGCTGACATGCTTGCTGAAAGGGGGAAATATAAATACATGTATGTGATTTTTTAAAGTTTGAAATTCTTGTTCTGAAATCAGTTTGGGACAATGTGATGCAGATCAAAGTTTTTTCCCTCGCACCATTTCTTGGATAGTGATATTAATTTAGCACAACTAGGTCAGCTCTCCTTGTAAAATATTACTTCATGTCCACAAACACATATGACTTCTTTTGAGTGACTCTGTCATTGATGACTTTTTTGGCCTGCTTATTTAATCAAGCTCATAATTAATTTTAATCCTGTCTTTCAAAGTGTGACCAATCCTGTGTAGATTTTTATTGTCTTCCAGCTTGATTAACATACTCTCCACACAATTCTCCAAGCCATTACGGAGAGTAATGAATAATATCGGCCCCAGAATGAGTCTCCCTGGACAGATGTAGCAACTTCTCCCAGCTCAAACTTCAGCTATTAATTGCTTTCTCTATTCAGTCTTTTTAGCAAATTATGTGTCTGTCGTTTTAATGGTGTAATTCTGCACATATATATCAAGTTTTGGGAATATTCTGTAGACCTGTAACAAATTCCTCACTAAAATCAAATCTGCACAATTCTTGTATTAAATTATACGGGCTCATTATTTAATGTGCTACACTATCTCCCTGCTCAAAGACTTTACAGTAGAAGTTCCAGTATATAATATCCTAAAGGTCCTCTAAGACCCTAATTGTAGTTTGGCTTTTTGCAAACAATTACAACTTGTGAAAGACAGGGCTAGTAATGGAAATGAAAACCTATTGCACAGTTACTACATTATTCATGATGTGCGGTTCAGATTTTCAGTTGTCTTGATGCCTCACAAATAATCACAGGTTTGATCTCTTCTTTTGCCCAACCTGCACAAAAACCTCCTCTGTTACTAGGCTTCCATTCTGCTTTTTTATCTTGGTAATATTTTCATTACTTTTCTTTCTTCCCAGAATACCCCATCTCATTATCATATATCCCAACTGTGTTTTCTGACTGCTCAGGATATCTTTATGGTTGTCACTGGGACACAGAATGACATTTTTTGTGGCTACCTGTGTGATGCACATTCAACCAAACCGAATGACTGCGAGGCTTTAGGCCACTTCATGTTTAGGCCACTTCTAGTCTTGAGATTAATCTGTTTCTTAGATAACTGGAGTCATTCAGCTGTTTGTGTTTGTTAATTACCCATATAACAATTTGAGAATAAGGTTTAGGAGTTTGGCCCCCCCTCTCACCACACCAATATATTTTTATTTTCTGCTGAACAATAGAAAAGAAGCCATGCTTATAAGCAAGCTCTTCGAGAGGATGAAAACAGAAGATTAGAGGAAATGAAGCAAGAACAACAGAGGAAGGTAATTATACATTAACAGTTTGCATATTGTATCGTTTTTGCATGCTGTGAAACCAATTAAATACGTTGATTACTTGTAACCTACACACAGAGCTTCTCTTTAGCAAAAGTGGTTCAGTCACTGGTTTCAAATATTATGAGAGAGATGAGTCAAGCTGTAAAATTTTAACAGGGACAGGACAATTATCTTCTGAGTTCAAGGCTGTTTGCATTTGGAAAATGAACTCCTTTTCACCTCTCCATTTAAATAATTGTGCAGAGGGTTTCTTGACCATGGCAACCAATTTCATAAGCTAAGGAAACTGATTTACTCTCTTGCAGGCAGAAGTCTTCTTACTGAGAAATTAAGGATAATCTCTCTGAATTGTCTCTTTCTAGAGAATTGGGGGCCATGGACTCTGCTTTTTCAAAGCAGATGATGTGGAAATGTTCAGATTTGCTATTAATTACAGTATGCCTCTCTGTGCCCTTGCTGACTACCTACTAAGGAGTTTTGAATTGTCTATAAAGCAAGCGGGCCATAACTGCAACTTTGAATTCTATATTCTGGATATGCATCATGCATTGCCTGAAATGTGTAGATGCTCTGGTGTAGATTTGGGCACCATATCCACATAAATTTCATCTCTCAAAGGTGATGACACTGTTTGAAGTTACCTGTCTTGGCTCCAGGCCTTACTGTGAAAGTACAGGGAGGGCAGCACTTTAAAATACTTTGAAAACATATGAGCAAGTTCTGAGCCACTTACTGTGCCTCTGCTGTTACTAATATCCAAATTAATGTTAAGCTACTTCCCCAGTAGGTGAATATTAGTACAATGAATTCCATGAGTTTCTGAGTTTATTCTAGATCATCCCCTCTCATGGGTATCTTTCTTTAGATGTTGGGTATGTGTCCTCATTTCATAGTATTCTAACAACTGTGACACTGGGGAAAAAAAGGTGGGGTAAAAGGGAGGCTCTTAATTGCTATCTCAGCAGGTGTGTGATTAGTCTCAGAACCTATACAGATGAAAACTTTTTGAAAGCCTGCTTGGATGGATGTAAGGCTATTGTAGTCTGTACAATAGCCTTACATCATTCCAAAGGGATGGATCATTCCAAAGGGAATATAACTACAGATGTAAATTAGCACACCCCTAATTCATGAGTTTGGTTTAAGGGACTTGTGTAGAGCTGTAGACATTTTAGCCATTTCTATAGGTTGCTAAGGAGGTGTTGACTGCTTCTACAGGCTGCTCTTGTTTGCTATGTGATTCCAAGGTCTCCTTGCCTTCACAGTTGCTGCTGCCTATTGTGCGGAGTAATGCACTACTTACAAACCTGCTGTAAATAATGTGTATTTTAAGGGCTCCAATAATTGTTCCTCAGATATATGTTGGCTCATTTCTACTTCAAACTAATATTTATTAAAGTAGTTGTGAATTCTGTCTTGTGTGTACCTCCTAGCACAGGGTAGCTATAAAATGTGTAGGTATTGTCAGTTCCCTTTTTTACTTCAGAACAAGTTTTAGTATGTATTGCTTGATTTAGAAATTTTCAGTACACTTTGAACACCGCATCATATACACACAATATATTTCAGAACATTACACCAAGAGAGGAGTCGGCATATTGGAAAGTCAGATACTGAGTTTTAATTTTCAGGTTGAATAGTTATTTAAAATAGTGAAAATTGAGGTTGGCTTTTTTATTTCTTAATCCTGTTTCTTCTTTTAGGGCTAGACAAATATTGATACACAACACATTCTCAGTTATTGATTTTCTCCATACATTTATTGCATAGTTTTAAGTTAATGTTCCACTTAAATTGATTTTTTTTTAAAAAAAAAAAAAGGTCTTGTGGTTCCATTCAGTTATTGAAGCTTTTATCTAATCACATAATTTTCTTTTAGTTTCTATTCCTACTGCTGTGCAGTTGCTATGAAAAATATGAAAGATGGGTTCCTATCCTTTCCCCCTTGCCCTGCAAGCCAAATCTCCTTTGCAGAAAGATCTGCAACTTCTTGGATGCATTGCAGGCAGAAGGAGCTGGACAAACAAGCACACACACAGACCAGAGTCATACCAACTGTGTTGTCTTCACAGTTCTGGCTAACATTGCATGAGCAAACTCTCCTCTGAAAATAATTCCCTTTGACACTGTTTATATACCTCAATACTACATAAGGGTGATGATCTGCTGCAAGGCAGGGAGCTTGTATATGTTTCCACCACACCAAGAAGTTCCATTTGCCCTCCCCACCTTGAAGGGAGCCCCAGAGAGCTGGATGTGACACACCACATCACATATCCCACATCTCCTATTTCTGCTCCTGACTTTGACTGTTGTCCCCCTTGGACCCACCAGAAAATTCAAACCTGTGTTTCAGGACAAGGGGAAGCTGACTGGTGTCAGGCAGACTGCCTTAAATGTAGGACTGTAAATGTCTGGATCCTGTAACTTCCCACTTTTTAAGGCACATGAATCGTCCACATGCTGAACAGAAAAAACAGCTCAGTTTTTAACATAGTGCTGTCACGTAAATAAAATGCTGCTGAGAGAAGTTCTGGCTCTAACTGAGGTTAACATCATGTGGAATTAATAGGGATTGCAGGATAAGTATGTTAATTAAAAGTGAGTTTGTTTGTTTATTTATTTGTTTTTCATTTTTATCATTGCCAGGCTGAATTAATGAAATTGAAACAAAATCAAGAAGAGGAAACCAGGACAAGAGCACATCAAACTGAACAGAGGAGGTATAATGCAGAAAATGCAGAATACACTCAAATTGAATTCCTACCTGGAAAAATTGCAAGAACTCATGTTTTAGCAAACTATTGCAATGAGGATCCCTGACCTCATCTCTGGTTTAGCTTTGCTTTCAAATGAGCCACTAATATCCTTCATTACAACTGCGCACTGTAATGCAGTGTGACCCAGAGTGCCTTTCTCACTTTATTTATCCTATCAGCGTAGGATACAGCACAGGGTAGAAACTATTAATGGTTTCATGGATGACTACAGTAGCTTGAGCTGGGACACACTTATCTGTGTATCTATATATGAATCTACATCTCTATATCGTATGTACGTGTCCATTTTGTATCTATGTATCTGTTTAATTTTTATTTCTTTTAGAATCGTCTACATGCCACATCTTGTGGTTGACTGTCTCTGAGGTTAGCACACAGAGCTAAACCTGGGATTTGATATTGATTCAGATGGACCCTGCAGTGCAGCAAGGCCTTCTGCAACTGCATTTCTTCACACCCCAGGCTGTGCCCCACTGCTGTGACCTCTCTGTGCTCAGTGTTTCTCATCTTCCACTTCTCTCACTTAACTGACTTTTCATTATCCACAGCACAGCTTTATTCTCAGCTTTGTTTTCTGCTGGTAAAAAAGAAACAATGCTCTGGCTCAAAAGTAAAAAACTCCATTTGTTTCTTTTTAAAAAAATTATTATGGAAATATAAAAAAACCCAAACTTCTGTAGGCAACCACTCTTCAGACTGCTTTCATTTCTTTTATTCCTCTAGCAGACTTTGAAATAATTACCCATAGAAGTTAATGAAGGATTTTTGATTCAGTCCGTCTCATATCCCTAGACAGAAATAACCCAGTACTTTGCTTTTTATCTTATTTTGACCAACACCATTGTAAAATATTAAAACAACAGTCATGTCTATGCATGTGTGTCAATCCTAAGCAGTAATCAAGGGGAAAAAGAAACAGTTTTCCAAATAATCATAGGATGATTTGGGTTGGAAGGGTCCTTAAAGGTCATCTAGTTCCAACCCTCCTGACATGGACAGGAACAACTTCCACTAGACCAGGTTGCCCCAAGCCCCATAGACATATGGGGACATAGTTGTTCCCATAGTGGAACAACTTCCACTAGACCAGCTTGCCCCAAGCTTGGGCATCCACAGATGGGGCACCCATAGCTTCTCTGTGCAGCTTGTGTCAGTGCCTTAGCACCCTCATAGTACAGAATTTCTTGCTAATATCCAATGTAAATCTACCATCTTTCAGTCTAAAGCCATTCCCCCCTTGCCCCTTATCACTACATGCCATTGTAAAAAGTCACTCCCAGTCTCTCTTGTAGCCCACTTTAGGTACTGAAAGGCTGCTGTAAGGTCACCACACGGGCTTCTCTCCTCCAGGCTGAATGATCCACATTTGAAAATATTTAAAACAGATTGAGGAAAACTGTGTCTGTGTTTGTCCATGCTTTCCAGATTGATAGAACAGTGCAAGAGAATGCTAGAATTTCAGAGCTGGATGGTAGAGAAAGTTCCCAGCTGCATAGATTTTCTCTATTAGTAACAAGCTTAAGTAGGATTTTCCATTTCTCTATGGAAATCAGTACTTCTAGAAACTTTCCTTGTGCACTGAAGGTTGAAAAGATTACCTAAGGTGAATTGTCAAAATAGGTGACCTCCCTAAAAAAGGTGGGTGGTGGTATGCAGGTCATCTTTCTATGGAGAATTTTTGTGCATTATGCACAGCAGCCAAGGTGTACCTTTTAATCACTGCAGGCAGATCACAGGATAAGGATGCATATGGTGAACTGAAAATTAAATCCACCTGATCTCATGCCCATCCATGGTTATGCAGCACAGGCTTGAAAAATATAGGAAGATGGGCACTGAACAGATGGGAAGGGAAAGCCACTCACAGAATGTTAAATTTCAATAGTTTCTCAGCTGCCTTCAGTCATTATTCATTTTTTTATTGTACTTTAAGGGTAAATAATGCTTTCCTGGACCGACTCCAGAACAAAACACAACCTAACAACATCTACCACCCTGGATATACTGGACTACCTCAATAATCACACCTTGGTAAGTTTTTGGGTACAGAATGTAGAAGCAGTGAGATTGTTTAAATGTTGACTTTTTCTCCAGATAGTATTGTGTATGTTTAGCTTGCCTGACAGAACTTACAGCCCTGCCTGGCTGTCCTCAATACTTTTCAAGAAGAAATTCTGTCTAAAATATAAGCTGTTCCAATGGGAGGAGGGAGGAACAGCTGCTCTTGCAGCAGAACCCAGTGGTCTTGCATGTGAGGTGCTCACTGCAAGGAGCCACATCCAAAGTAATTTCTCAAGTTCAAGACAAGGATAGTGAAATCATTAGGGATTTATAAGTCTTTAAATGAAAGGTGCTTGGATCTGCTGTAAATATTTTAATATGATATTGAAGTTGGAGGGAAAAAATCCCATACCTATATCTGTATCTATCTATCTATATCTTTCCATGTACAGCTGTTAATTTTTTATCTATATAAAATTATGACAAAGAAGGCCCAACTACATCAGATTTTAAATCAGTATTTGTAAGGATACTTCGAAGAAAAAATATCTTGACCATAGTCTATTATAAACATTTTTAAATTGTCCTAATGAGACATTAATGTGACTGTTGTTTAGAATTGCAGTCTTCAGTGTATTCCCATAATGAAATTTTCCATTAGATTGAAATTCTATTGATGAAAGGACAGAAAAGGAAGTACAGAAAAGGAAGAGTTAGGAAGACTAAGAAGCAAAATAATGAGAGTCTAAGAGAACTTAGTGTCTGTGACAGTGTAGAGAAAGTTATTTGGTTGATAAACCATAAAGGCTTGAATTGGATTAGCTGGTGAGGATGTATATGTTGGCCAGTGAATACCAGGAATAGTTCAGTTCAAGCATCTCCAAAGTCAAGGCATACTTAAAAAGCAGATATTCTTGCTGCTGGAATTTTCCATGTGCTGGAAGTGGAAAAAGGGTGTCTTCATCACTAGAAGTTTTGGGCAAGCCCTGGGCTCAGGACCCTTGGACTGGTTCTTGATCCTGAGGAGACAGGACATGCCAGCTCAACCTCCCACAGGTTTGTGAGCAGATGTTGGAAGCTTTACTGATCTGAAACATGTGTCAGGCAGTCCAGAAGCTGATGGAAGCCAAGTCACAGATGTCCAGGCTAGTTTAAAGTAAGAGAGCAGTGTAAGAGTAAGTGTAGGGCAGGCCTGAGTCATCTCCTGAAGGACAGTATATCTGCAGGTGACAGAATTAGAGACTGCAGGCGGGGCAGAGACACCTGATCTGTAATGTAAGTGCAGAAGGTAAGGTCTGCTGGATGGTGCCTGGATTTCAAAGGCAACAAGGGCACTTCATGTCTTTTACCCCCATATGTGTACTCTTTCCTGAAAAACTCCAAAAGAAATGCATGACACAGCCAAGATCCCCAATCTTACTCAAGCATCTCCATCAAAACACCTGCCTTCACCACTGGAAGCCTTGCCATTGTCTGCACAGGTGGCAGGCGTTTTCCTTCAGCCAGATGCACGTGCCCTCTTTCACAGGGCAGGTTTTGGTACTTCCAAACGAATGTGCTCAGCCCAGGCACAGTTGTAACAACAGCTGACTCTAATGTATGCAACCAATCCACGTCAGGGGTTTTTTCATATATATTCAAAGAATGCATCAACACAAATGCAATAAAACCCCATGCAGAGAAGTGATAAATATCCTACTCTGTTATTTACTTAATGACTCCCAAGGAACCTGCCTTCTGTTGGGTAATGCTAGATCTATTTTCCTTTATGTTATAATGTGAGATTTGAAGACTAAAGAGAGCAGGAAAAGATTAAACTCTGAAAGAATATGTCATAATGGATAGGAATTAAAAAATGAGTATTGGTAACAAGTACAAGAAAGAAAAATAATCTCTCAAAAGATAGGCTGGAGGCGGCAATCTCAGCGTCTTTGATTATACCAAGATTCTCCTTTCCTTTGGGATTTTAAACAAAAAGAACTGAACTCCAGGCAGAGCTTGCAAGTGATGTAGTCTGCAGCCTGGCATTTTACATTACCAGGGAGCTAACTAAAACAGGTCAGACTATGTACTAAGATTAAAAGAAGTTTAAAAGGTTCTCAAAGTAAAGACCTGAAGGTAATTTTTGAGCCTGTTCCATCTGTGCAGTGGCACCAAAGAGGAAATATTTATTCTCTTTTCCTCTTGTTGTTTTTTTTCCTGTTTGAACTCTTTACAGTCACGACAACTTCACACTTAACAGAAACTGAATGTTGTGCTCTGTTGTTGATGTATCTACTCTCTTTTTCACTGTTGGTTCTATTAGCCTGGTTTCCTAAAGAAATGAAGTTTGCACGATTATGCTGTCTGTCTGCCTGTAATAAGGTTTTCCAGCTGCTGGCCAATCTTAGCCAAATTTGAAAGGGATTATAAGTCTCAGAGATAATTAAATTTCTGTGTGTTTTGTGAAAAGCAGTGACTAGCACGGGAGACAGCCTAAAACAGTGCCTGCTCTGAGGGGTGGTGCATTCTCTGCGTTGTATGACTGCAGCCCTCTGGCAGATCAGCGTGGGCACAGCTCCAGAGCAGCTGCAGCTCTGCCCTGATTTCCTGGGGGCTAGGGGATTCAGAAAGGGATATGGATATCAGAGAGGACGTGGAGAAAAGGGGAGGAGGCTGAATATATTTTGTGTGTCTGGGCAGAGGGCCGGAGAGCAGTTACATTGTCCAATTGTCCCCTAAGCAATAGGAAATGAGTTTTCATTAATTCAAATGCCCTCCAGACATTTTTGAATTTTATTAGGAATATTTCTAAGCTGTTATATCAAGAAGAATCTTCATGAATGTAATTTTTTCTGCCTTCTTGATTATAAATGCCAGGGCACTCTCTGGGTGGCTATGTAGTTTCCTTTTTTAATGGGAAAACAACATAATGAAGTTCCACTTCTCTCTGTGAGCTACTGCGCCCTTGAGAAAGCCCCGAGACTTGCTGTATGCTATCAAGAAAGTTTTAATGCCCTTTGTACTGCCTTTGTCTCTGACATAGAGATAAGCCTTTTAGGATAGGAGGATAAGAAAATAACTGTTGTCCTTTTGATATTGAAATTTAATAAATAAGATCATATCCTGGAATCGCAGAATGGTTTGGGAACTTTAAAGACCATCTAGTTACAACCTCCCTGCCATGGGGCAGGGACACCTTCCAAAAGACCAGCTAAAAAAAAGCTCCATCCAACCTGGCCTTGAACACGTCCAGGGATGGGGCATCCACAACTTCTCTGGGCGACTTGCTCCAGTGCTTCACCATCCTCACAGTAAAGAATTTCTTCCTAATTTAATCATTACTCAGCCAGGACTTAGAATTGAGACAGTATTTGTTCACTGTTACGGCGCAAATGATCAGTAAAACACTTCTGTTGTTATAAAAGAATATCTTTAAAACAGTTGCACATTTTTTTAATTCACTGCCTCATGAGATTTGCCCATATCTAAGTATATAGGGATGTGCAGAGACCAAAAGCTAATGCATACAAGCCTGTAACAGATACCTTGTTAATTTTTTGCATGAAAATGAGACAAGTACCCTTTTTGTTTATTCTGTTAATAGGGAGAGGTCACATCATGAACACAGGAAATTTATAGGTCTGCTCTTCTTTAATGAAAGAATGAGTTTCTAGATGAAACTCTCTGAGCCACAGCAAAGCCAGAATCTAGAAGGCAAGCTGACATATTGCAACTTCCTGTTTCACATCTCCATTATATCCTGAGTGATGCATAAGAATGAGAAATGCTCCCTTGAATGCTGACTCTGCTCTTTCAGTGGATGCATAATTCTTGATATTTGCTGTGGAAAGCAACTATGCCCTGAATACACAGGTGCAGTGGGAAAGGAAGCCCCATTCTCTTCCTTTCCCATGTGCAGAACAGGAACTCAATAAGATGCTGGATAAATTTGTTTTGAGGAAACATGATTTACGGATAAAACTATTTTAAATAAACACGGTTTGTGGGTTTGCACTTTGTGTAGTTCTTGCAGCATGACCCATGGGAAAGTTTCTTTGGAGTCTCAACCAGCACTTGATTTATGCTATTTGTGACCAGTTGAAGAGGGTACAAGTCATGAAGTTTACTGTTGCACAGCAAAAAGAGCCACAGCTCAAAGGCCCTTGAAGTCACAAGGCCATTATGCATGCCACAGGTTTCTGTAAACAATCAGTCTTTAATAAACTTCCAGAAGGATCAAGTTGCACTAAAAATGCTGGTTTCCCAGAACAAAGAAAAAGCTTTTACTTAACATGGGAATATTGAGAAATGAGTATTTGTATAAGAAGGTTCCAGAATGCAATCCACAATGGTTACATTTGTTTAAATGAATAATGTGATTTGCTAACTTAGATTTAACTTCATTAGTCTATGTACAATCTGAGTTGAAAAGATTATTAATTCGTTTCCTAAAACTGGTTGTTTTCTTGTTTGTTGGGTTTTTTTCTTTTTACTGAGATTAACATGCTTGTCTTTTCTGGCAGAAAATACAGAAACTTTTTAGCAGAAGTATCAGCATCAATAAAGGGACCTCAGATGAGTAGGTCCAGGCAGGCTTTAGCTCAGGTTAATGATTTACCTCTGGCAAGGCTGTCAAATATCATATGCAGATGTCTTTCACTTGCCTTGATTTTGAGCTCAAGCTTTCTTTCCTTTGATAATCTCATCCTAAAAGACAATAGTGGCAATTTGGGCAGGAACAGATGAAACTTCTCACTCTTTCAAATTGTATGAGGTTAAGGATTGAAGTATCTGGAAATATTTGAAAGACTTCTAGATATTTTTTTCCCAGAAGAAGCAAGATATATTTGTCTCTTGAGTCAATACATCCTGCTATTTATTTCAAGTTCATATCAAAAACGTTTCTTACTAGAATGGGAATCTTGCAGAAGGGTTTGCTTGTTATTTTAAGTGGAATTTCAAAAGGGCTTCAATTAATCAAAAGCTCCACACAACTAGATAACCATAATTCCTTGCATAAATATGTGATTGTATTGCACATTGCACATTGTACTGTACTAATGCATTTTTTTTCTTTTATCCAGGAGTCAAATTACTTGGAATGAAGGAGGAGAAAGGTAAGAATAATGAATTTGTTTGTTCTTTTTGGCACCAATGTCAGTAATAATTTATCTTTGAATTTGACATTTCATTATTACAACTTAAGTAGTTTAATTTTGAAACAATGTGAGAAGGGGCCCTAAAATAAATGCATTCCAACTCTGTGTTTGGGGGCCATGCAATGTCATGTGCTTAATCTGAAACATGTTTTTTGTAAAGACTCACAATATGTGTATTGCAGGTCAGAAGAATTGATTATGGCATTGAAGGCATTTTCTGGGAGTGCCTTGACATTTAGGCTTAAACTTCAATATGTTCTCTGCATCACAGACTGTGCCTGGTTAAACCTGACCAGCTCTGGAATGTGGCTGGCAGTGCAAGAGATGGCTCTATAAACTCTCAGTGGCCTTAAGTGAAAGGGGATACTGTCATGGACTGTGTTCTTCCAACTGTTTTTCATGAACAAAGATGGAGATAATTCATATCACTGGAGGCCGTCACTAAAACACCACTATGGAATCAGAGAAATCAGGCCCTCTGTTTTGAAATGTCCTTTTCTTAATGCTCACTGCACCTCTGTGCTTTTCTGAAATGGGTTCCCTACTCTAATTCTCATTCCCAATACAAGTATTTCTGCAGAGCCTTTACTTCTAGGCTTGGTGACTTTTGAAGCAAGTTCAGGCAGTGACAAAGATTATTCGTTCCTTAGGAGATGGCTTTGACATAATTCCTTTTTTTTTTTTTTTTTTTTTGAGAGCTGGCATTTTATAAAAAGGAATTTAAAATAACCAAACTTTCAAAAACCCTTTGCTTCCAACCCTTCTCTCACAAACCTACATATTCTTTGTGACTTTTTTCATTATTTGCTACTCCAACAGTTATTTTATTATATTTGTAGCAGGACTTTATTCAGAAGATGATATCTAAATAACATTGTTGGCTTCCCATGAGTTGTCTTTTCAATTTTATGAGAAGTAAAATTGTTATTAAAAATTTACTCAAATTCACTAAAGAAATGACAATGTGCAGACAAGTGCAATTCCCTGGAGGGGTAGAAATGGCTATTTTTTGCAGTCCACAGTTCTATTAGGTTTTATAACCAGTGGACAGCTGAAGGAGTTCAACTCATTGGATCCTTTGTTGTTTTTCACAATATCTACAATACCTATTATGTATTTACATATGAACTGTACAAGAAATATGGATGGATGTATTCTTAAACCTTGTTTTACTGTTGTTCTGGAAACACATTTCAGCCTGCTACATTAATATATTGTTCAAAGAGTTATTAATATGTCTGCAGATAATTGGGACATTTTGTGAATTAAATTTACAAAAAGATAGAAATCCCTTCGTGAAGGCTTTACATAATTAAAAGCTAAAACCTGTTGGAAGAAAAGGAAGACTATTTTTCAGTGGACTTAATCCCTGAGAAGTTGGCTTTGAATTTTGTTTTTGCTGTAAAAGATAATTTTTAATTCTGTTTTCTCCCTCTTGTTACAGAGTATTGCAGAAATATTCACTTTTATCTGGCCTAGACCAAATGACTTCATAAAAGCTCCAAGAAACTGCTCTTTATTGTGATTTTTTTCTTACCCTGACTTCAGCTGCACACCCACTTCATGAGCAATCTGCAGAGACTGGTTTCTAGCTGTCATTATTCATGCATACATATTTGAAACAGCTGATTATGAAAGTCCTGTTTAATTTTTAATAAGAATATGTGTCATTTTTTTTTCATAAATTGTTTTGCCTCTTGGAGAATGTAATTATCCCAGTCTTCATGATCTCAGGAAAAGAAGACATTAGTGACTGCAGAAACTGCAGTAATATCTGTGTTTACTTGCTGCTCTATATCCAGAAAAAAACCCAAAACATTTCAGAGACAATCTAAAAAAGCAGGTAGAGAGTTTTCTTTTGGGAAGGGAATGAGAAATGTTGCTGGGACTGTGTTTGTTTGTTTGTTTTCTTTTTGTTTTTATGGAAGTTTTATGGAATTATTTTACTGCCATACTCAACAGTAGATACTGAAGAAGAAAAATATGCATTGTAGGCAGTATCTTTTAAATAAGTTCTTAGAAAAATACAACACAAGAAAGAAATAAAGCTTGAAATAACACTGAAATGTATTTGATCTCTCTACATCTTTTGTGATATGATGTAGTGTCTTTTCTCTTTGCCTTTTTAAACTTGTTGTGGGAATGGGGATCACTACTCCAACATTAGCTTTATTTTCCTGCTTTTCTTTGTTCTTCTAGTCCAGTGGAATCTAATTTGTGTCTCCCTGTCTCTGAGGCAGATGACAACATTTTAATGCTTTCTAAAAGTTAGATACATGACCAAGATACTTCTAATGTAAAGGAAGAGTCCACAGTACATGTTACATAATCATACAGAGAAGAAAAAGTGTCTGTGGCATTTACAAGTATGTCTTAGGCTGAGTTAAGGTCTTCTGATCAATTTTGTTCAGCATGCAAGCATATCATGATATTTTTCTATCACCCTTGCAATATGGGAATTTCATAATGAGTCACCTGAAGTTGCTTTTTTTTTTTAACCACGGATGTTGCAATGTTTGCTTTCCCTTGTGGGACACTCTGTAGTTGTCTTTAGCTCAAAGTATTACTCAAATCTCTCATGCTGCTAGCTAGCTGATGTTCATAGGAAATGCCAGAGATCTTTGCAATATTTTCTGGTTTAGCCTTTTTTAGGAAAAAATTCCTGGGAAAATTCCTTGGGAAGACTTTTCCATACCTACATAGTGGTAGTGTATTGCAAGTGGTATTTGGCTGTGCCATTGGACTTCTTCTTTGGAAATTAAATTTACCTCTCCCTCCAAGAATCCTCACCAAGCCTCCTTTGGGCTGGGGCTAAACATTTGCAGAATGGGCAATGTATACATGCATATATATATATATTTTTATTTTTTTTTAAAGGAAATGTCTTTGCTGTAGTCAGACCCTGGTATTGTACTCTAATGGGATTCACACTTGTAGATGGTCTTTTTGAAGCAGTGACCCCAAAGGCTGAGAGGGAGGGGAAGTCACCATTGTCCCCAACAAGTGGAAATTCAGTCTAACTGTGTTGCTATGTTTCTGTATCCCAAGAAAAAGAACTTTTCATGAACCTGCTACTTTCACATTCAGGAACGGTGATGGCAGGTCACCTTGAGTAACCTCTTCCATTAAGCTTTTCTGCTTTCTGTTGGCTGTCTTCAAAGATGAAACTTGATCACAGTCTTCAAAGTGCTTCCCCTTATCCAGCATTTCAATCTCTTATTTGAAATGCTGTCTACAAACTATTTCAGACATTAACTATTCCAGGCCTTTCAATGGAGGAATATCTGAATTTTTCCTCCTCTATCTTTCTGAATAGAACAAACAAATCTATATAAACAGGGGCCCAGGAAGTGTCTTTGACAACCATGCCCTGCAATGGAGTTGATAAGAAGTTACATCCATCCGCAAATTGATGTTAGCAGGATGTCTGGAAAAAGCAGTTCTTATCCTGTTGGAAAGCTTCCAGTATCTCAGAAATACCACCTCCATACACACATACCTGCCAAAACAACTAAGTTTGAGAGCAAAGGGAAGTTATCACATCTCTTTAAAGGCATTATAATGCAATGAACCCATGGTGGACTGGGAAAATGGCTTCAGATTTGTCAAGAGTTAGGAACTGATAGTTGGGCGTCTTTTCTATCTACCAGTTAGAGTGAACCTTTGATAAAGTTCTTCAAACTCGAATAGTTCCTCTAGCTACAACTTACACATACCAAACTAATTATCTTTGTGTTATTGCATAAAACCAGATTTTATTACTGCATAACTGTGAATGGAGTGTTTGGGGTTTTTTTTTTTGTTTTGTTTTTAAATTGCTGTTGTCACAATAGAATTTGCACTGATGATCTTCTTGTTTCAGAAAAAACCTTTCAGCAGGGAGGTTCTGGAAGTTGCAAGAGAAAACCCACTTGTTTTTTCATTGCTGAGTCAAATTTATTTTAACAAACTGACTGAACCATTATGATCAGCTATTCTGAATTCCAATACAACTTGACAGCAAGAGTCCTATGTTTAGATTTTATGGTCTGCCTAAATCTGAAAGTACCTTTCTACAAAGAAATGTAGTATTTATTTAAGGACTTACAAGAGTGATTCTCCATTATGTACCCAGAAGTTAAATAGATAAACCAAATGGTTTATCTATTTCTCTACTTTTAGAAATATCTTCCTGACTCCTAGTACAAACTTACTAAATTTCTTAAAATTGTTAATGAATTTTCTTAAGCATTTACTTGGTAAATTACAGAGTTTTCTGCTCCTGAGATTTTTCTTTTTCTTAATATACATAATTTGGACTGCTTCATTCAATTTACAGGTTTTGTTCAGCTTTTATTTTTAAAATATTCCAGATGTACAGAAAGCCTTTGATGCGATGGGATTTGATGTAACTGTATCTTCTTTTTGGTACGTGCCCCACTACTCAGACACTAAGGCAGAATATTATTAGCTACTAGAAAGGGAGTTAATCCATGGCTTACATTTTATGGTACTCATCCCTGTTCAGTTCATGCCTCTGCATCAAGAAATCCAAATCCCTGTCTCTGTCTTGGAGAGCATTTTAACCATCGAGTTCTTTAGAGTCGTTCTCAGCACCCAAGCTGTGGTGATTCTTCTGCTTTTTGCAAAAGAATAGAAATTCATGTGAAATGAGATAGATAAATCTTTATCTATTCCATGAGCTGGATGTTGTTGCTGTGGCCCATGCCATGGGTCTGCTCCCCATCACAGTCTTTGGAGCTCTGAGCAACCTGGTCTAATGGATGGTGTCCCTGTCCATGGCAACTGTTTGGAACTGATGATCTTCAGGGTCCCTTCCAACCCAAACCCAAAGTCTATAATTATATTATTCTAATGGCTCCCTTGCATTGACTACTTCACACTTCCAGATACTTGTGGTCTTTACTTTTGCTCCTGGAGTACAAAATGTCTGGCAGAAATGCCTGTCACTCTCTCTGTAAGTATTCCTCCTCCTTGCCTTCAGTCATTTCCCTTTTCTTGTAATCCATGGGTGCTTCCTTAGTACTCTTGACTGCTTCAACAGACCCTTTTCCTGCTATATCCTCTGAAATTAAGAATGGAAACAATACTATTGCTATTGCTGCTTCAACGTAACATTTATTCTTTTGCAATCATTTCTCTTTCCTTTCTGGGAGACCAATATGTTTTCTTGATTCCTCTCTATGTCCCCTATTTATCCCATCCCTTGACCCATTGGCAGTGCTCTCCCTAGTGCAGCCCCATGCCAAGATGGAAAAGGATGGGATACTTCCCTTCTCGTCAGCAGAGTGAGACACATCAGGAGTGCTGGGTCCAGGGCTTGGCTCCCCAGTATGAGAAAGACATGGACAAACTGAAGTGAGTCCAGCAAAAGGGCCATGAAGGTGGTGAAGGGACAGGAGCCTGTAGGATATAAGGCTCAGAGGGATCTCATACATGTGAGTAAAGGCTGGAAAGGGGCAGGGAATGAAGGACAAGAATTTAGGTGCCCAATAACATGACAATGGGCAAAAGTTAAAATACAGAAAATTCTATTTAAACACACATGCCTTTTTTTTTTTTTTTAATGTTTATCAGCCCATGTCACAGGTTGACCAAAGTGGCTGCTGAGTTTGCATCCCTGGAGATATTCAAACCCCAGCTGAACAGTCCTGAGCAACCTGCTGTTGGTGACCCTGCTCTGAGCAGGACTAGATGCTGAAGCAGCCATGGGCAGGCACTCAGCAGATGCTGACACTATTAGTAGAGGTGGAAGCTATCACTGTGACTGTCACTGGGTAGAAACGCAAGCTTGAAATGAGAAAATTCACCTGAGCTTCTTCAGTGTCTCATGAAAGACTTTCCAAATTTCAAACAATTCTAGGGATTTCATCTGAACTCCCTCTGATCTGTTCTCATTAAAAAGAGTGGGTTTATTTCTTGCCAACATGAATTATTTTTTTTTTATTTCACTTTGAGCCCCATTCCCTGTTCCTAGTTGTTTGATCTTTGCACTTAGCTCTTTAATTAAAAGAAGGCAAGCCAGCTTTTCCTGATGCCTGGACCTCTCTCTAGGAGCTGTCTTTATCTCTCATTCAGTTAGTGCCAACCACAGTCTTTACCACCAATTTCTTTTGCCTTCCCTCCCAATCCATGAACTCCCTTGAACTACATGTGGGAAAGAAAACCCTAACAGAAATGTTATTTTTGAAAGATTATTCCCATTTCGTATTTTCTTTTAAAGTCTCTCTAGCAAATTCTCAATTTTCTTATCTAGACTTTGAAGTTGGAGTAGTTCTTTATTTTTATATGGGAAGGTCATATGGCCTTGTATAACTCTGCTCTTTTACCAAATGCACATTTTGTCATACTAGAAATCCCACCATAAGTGCAACTTCTACATATTTAAACTTTTATCTTTCATTAAACTGTGTTGTCTGGTATTAATTATGCTGTTCACCCTTCATTCTTTATTGAGCACATCCTCTTTTGCTTTCCTAAGATTTTGCCCTGGGTAAGCATTAAATTGACAGACCTAAAGTTAGTTTTTCAGCACATTATCCTTTGGAAACATTGAAAAATTTATTTCCTGTCTTCTCTGTTCAATCTTTTGGACAGTCACCATATCTCAGAGGATTTACCCAGTATCCTGCTTTGAAAACAGCATTTTTACAAGCTCATCAGTTGCTACATCTACAGCAAGTGGTCAAAGTTTTCTGCTTTGTTGATATTTAGTAACTCACTGCTTTATAAAGGAATAAAAAAAAATATGCATTTCCCTGTTCCCATCTGAAATAGTCATCAGTCTGTTTCCCAGAAATAAATAAGTATGTATGTTACTACCAAAAGTGAGGATTTTGCTGTTTTGCCTCTTCCCTGGCACAGTGTTGGTTATGGAGCTCATCTGTGGAGTGGCAGAGTTTCTGTGCTGGTGATCCTTTGCTCTCTGCCTGGAGTTTTCACAAGCCACGATACATGACTGGTGCCTACTGGAGAAGCAGGGTATCTCATTATTGTAAAATTTCATCCTCACAGCTTTTAGTAGCCACCTCCCCCAAAGAAAAGGTTAAGTCTTAGATTACAAAGGCAAAAATAAAGTTATGAAAAGAAGAAAGTAACAAATGCAATCTTGGCATAGCTCTGATAACAAAGGTCTCATCCAACTAATTTCAAAGGTGTGAGTAATACCATGGCTCAGCAGCCAAGAGCAGAACAGCCAGGCTGAATCTTTACAACCAATTTCTTAGCTGGTTGGTTCAATTGAATGTGATCAATAAAAACCTAGGAAAAAAAACATTTCTCACTTTAAAAATCTACAATTTCCTCCTTAATGTAAACTATCCTATTCTAGTTCTTGCTCTGCTTTTGTGGAGAGACTCCACTGCTATTCACACTCTCTTCCCTTTTTTTTTTTTTTTTTTTTTTAAGGTGCAGAAAACTTGTTGGCATGCTTGATTTTTATTTGTTTTGTTGATCTACATGACTGAAATGCTTCCTCCCTCTTCATGGAGAGCCTGGTAAATAGATGTTGTGCTATTTTAGCACATCTTGAAGGTCAGCAATTGCTGGCACAGCAGAGATCAGAGCCTTCAATACTGGAAAGTGGTCTGCTTGTCATTATTCACGTACCTGATCCAATCACATTTAAATAAAACAAAGACACTTGTTACAATGAACTAATCTGGAACTTTACTAGAGGTTAAGTTAAATGCAAACTGCAAAGGTAAAACCTGTAATATGCAGGGAAGTTTCTTAGGTAAATTTCATCCAGTGTGTCAAATTTCTTTCTAACCTGAACAAAACAGAAAACAGAAAAACAGAATAAAAAATAGAAAAAAGCCCCCAAAACCCCTACACCATAAAACCAAATCAATTAAAGAAAACAAAACAAAACCCAACTAGACTATTTTTTTTCTGCCAGAGACAAGAAATGACTTCATTTGACAGGCTCAAATTTTTTTTGATTAAACTTTATTTTACATGGCTTTTCAGAAGTTGTCCTGTACCTTGTCACTCTGGATAAATTCTGATGAATTTTCTGTTCTCTTGAACTTTTTTTCCTATAAGTGACATCAAAACTCGAAGTGCCAATCACTTAACTCTTTAAACCAATGTCTCTCTTGGCTCTCCCTACCAAAAAAAAAATAAAACAAAACAAAAAGACTGTTTGAAGTAGTGATTCATTCTGCTTTCTCAGTTTAATCTGGGAAAATGCATTGCTTACTCTTTGCACAATGATAATTGCCTCCAGCAGAAGGCAAAATGTTTTAACTGAAATAGGTTAAACTGATAAGAAAGAAACAGCCATAAAAATAAAATAATTAATATACATATTTAATGTGATTATTCTCTTACAAGTTTCAGCTCCTTTTGACATCAAGTAGGATGGCCATAACTTGGGTCTCCTGCAGGTTATCACAGAACAGACCTGCAGAAAGGACAGCTTTTAAGACTTGAAAGTGGGCCTGTGGGTTCATGAATAAATACTGAAAACCAATGCTACCGTGTTAGCATTTTGCAAAATCTGTGATTCATTGAGGATATCTCTCTTACTGGTTTTATTTCAATTCCAACACAGGTAGCAGTAATCTTTACAGCAGTCTTCTAATGGTGTGAGACAGAATATAGTGGAAAGGAATATGGAATACATATATGGAGGTGATACAAGTAGACTGCATGTAGGTTTGTAGTTTGCATGTGGAGAGGAGAGGTGAACAAAATTTGTTCCTGAAAGAGAACTTTATTTTCTCTTCCAACGAGTGTTTTGACTGAAGAAAGGATTCAGTCTTATGAACTGTCTCAAGAGCAGATCTGTGGAGCCATCTGTTAGGGGGTCTTTGACACCTGAGATGAATCAGCCTATGAGAATGCCTGTCTGTCTTTGCTTTCTAGGGAGAAAATACAAATGATCACCAAAGACTGTTCCTAATTTTATTGATTATGTGAACCCCAGCTGGAACAGCTAAGAGAAGTTACTTGCAGTATATTCCCATACTGCAACTGCGTGTGTCATCCTGGAGCTTTTCTAAGGCAATTGCTTTCACGAATAAACACAAGGGTTTTCCAGGAGGTTACAGCACTACACACTTCAATCTGTCTGTTATCACAAATTGGTCTTTCAGCCAAGTAAAGGGTTCAGAGTTAAAAATTGAGGCCTTGGCACTAATTGATATCTATTAGTTGAAATTATATGTTGATATTTATGACAGTTTAAGGTAAAGGTCCGTGTGAGATTAGATATCTATTGTGTGAGCGCACAGCACAATGCATGGCTGTTTGCTGAGAGCCCTGGACCCAATCAGGCTGTGTTTAAACAGACAAGGATATGAGAAAGGGAATGGAAACGGAATACAGTGTATGAACAGTGACACCTGCTCATATATATGAGTATATATGCATTAAATGAATTCTGGGATCCTACATTTGTGCTAGAGTTAGCACCACTCAGTAGCCCTGGAGTGGGCTTGTGAGGAGGATGTTCTGACTATGGCTAACTGGCATCTTCCCATTTCTTCCTTTCCTACAGCCTGCAGAGGCACCTCTGCCATTGATAGGCTTTCATTCACATCCCAACTAGAAGACACCTAGGCAGGGTCAGGCCTCGAGAAGATGATGTGTTACAATTTTATGGTTGCAAAGAAATTTTTCATCCCTGAGCCACCCTGCTTCCCTCAGCTGCTGTTTGTCAGGCATCCATTTGAAGGGGACAACACCACCCATAAATACTCAGTACCAGCGCAGAGGTTTGTGTCACTGGATAAACTATTTCATCCTAAAGGCAATATAGGCCACACACATATATAAGACACCTTGAATCTGACAGCATTTTAAATAAGTATGAGTGGTCAGATCATAAAAAGGGATAAATCAGTGTAACCTTGCTGAAACTGGGTCCCTTAAGCTGCACCAGTTATACACTCAGCGCGATTCACTCTGAGCAGCTGAGTTTCATGCATGCAAGGAGCCACACAGATGCCTCCAGGCACATTGCAGGGAATTTGCAGACACTCCCTATGCCAGATTGAGCTGGCAACAGATTTAATCCTGGGAATCCTTTCAGCAAGTTACAGCCTATTGCTACCACACCTGCTCACACCTCCTAAACACATCGACTATGCACACACTGTGGGTGCCAAAACAGTGGGATCATGCAAAACAGTAAAGGAGGTCCTGATGATGCCCACGAGGGTCAGTGAGATGCCAAGCCACAGCCTGATCTCAGTTGCAGCTGAAGCCCACAGATGATGGCAGTATCAGCCCATGTGTTTAATTGCAAAAAGACATGGCCTGCAGAGCTGTGAGGCCAAGGACTTGGCTGTTATGTTCAACCCCTCCACATGTCAGAGGAAAAGGCCAGCAGTATTATGTGCTAATAGCTCCCGGTAGTGAGGAGTTAGTCTTTTCTGTGAACACTTCCTTGCTAATGGATCTATGAAGTGTTTTCCTGCTATAATAAGGTATAGTTAGCCTGTCAGAGGTGGTCCTCTGTGCCAAAGCCTACTCATGCAGGTTCTACAAATAATTTGTTCCATTTCCCCAAACTCCTAGTAAATGGTTAATCATTCATTCAACAAAGGTTGCATTTCTCAAGTGTTAAGGGACCAGTAAAAGTCTTCCATACACTTTTGCAATGAGCTTTTGCACTGAGCATCCAGCAGTGTCATCTTCTCTATTATCTGGCTTTGTGTTTGTATTGATCAGATACAGTCAGTTCTGGAGTGACCATGTCTGTTGCCAGGAATAGATCACACTGGAATTTAT